>VYZR01012956.1:47782-58732 GCA_013400675.1 Oxylabes madagascariensis | reverse complement strand
TGAAAACAAAGTGACAAATGTTCAAATAGCCCCAAGCCGAACAGGAAATTTGGGAGAGAAGGAACAGGGGCTGTTGCTTTGGGAAGGATCACTGGGAGAAAGCTGTAGCTGTGGAAAAGGAGATCTAGAACAGGATGTGACCTGGGCTGTGAGGGTCACACTTCCAAGCAAAGTCTGGATGCAATAACTGTGCCGTGTTTTGGAAAGGAGACTGTTCTTCTGCAAGGGCACCAGTACTGATCAGAGTAGCTGCTGCAGCTGGCAAAGGCAAATATGATGGGATCAAAGAGGGTGCCTGGGGGCCATGCTGACACCTGTGTGCAGCTCTGGTGCTGAGGCCTTACTGCAGCAACCCTCGAGGGTAGAGATTCTGCTTAGAGGATCCACAGAGGAGGAAAGTCAACGCTGAAATTAAATAGCTCAACAAACATCTGGCACGTCTCCTAACACCAACGCTTGTGGTTCCATGTGCTTTTTCCAGTCACCCATTCTCATATCTCTTTTTGCTTTCCTGGGAAAGATTTTTTTCTCCCACATCTTGGCCCTGAGTGCTTTGTGTAGATGCTGGTTGACTCACAGGCAGAGCTGGTAGTGATAACCGCCCTCAGGGTAATCTCAGTGTCTGAATATAATGTTTGCTTGATTATTTGTAACCCGCTAAACTGCAAGTTTCACAATCTTTGCTTTTAGCCAATGCCATAAATAGACTTAATGCAACATTTATCATCAAGCCTGCATGATGCTGATAGGCTTTCAGNCCTTCAGCTGTCATTGCAACTCTGATTGGGGTCTTGCAAAAAGGACATATCTCAAACCATCGACAGGGCCAATTTACTTACCTTAGCCATGCTGAATTCTATCTTTCCGATTGTATGTCCATAGTCCAGGTGCTTAAAAACTGAGCCGGGAACAGAAGCTTCTTACATGTTTGTATTTGGCTCAGACAGAGTTTGAAGTGAAGTCTTGTGCATGTCTGTATCAAGGACATGGTTTCCTAATGGCGTTCAGGACTGTGATTTGCTGCACAGTCTTCCCCTTGTTCTCTTTTCTATGGTGCTATCTCAAAGCAGTGACTGATTGTGATTTAGATGGGACAAAAAATTTAGCCCTCACTGTAGCATTTGTGACACTATAGAGACACTAGATTACTTGCTCACCTTAATCTGGGCTAACCGATCCCACTGTTCAGAAACAATGTACTGAACGATTCATAAACAGCTGAACATGTATAATAAACTAGAAGTGATGTGTAGCAATCTCCTGCTCCTCAAAGACACTGATACTGGTGTGAGACCTGCAGCCACACGATAAAAAGGCAGGAATGACTAGTACTACTTCTCCCAGACACCGTGAAGGAAATGAAAAGCTAACCCCTGGATGAATGGTCAGAGTGGGAAAGGGCATAAGGGAAATCGATGCAGCTCAGCACCATGTTTGGCAGCTGACACGATATGAAGTTTAAAGCCCAGTCAGATGTCTCACACTGTGCACGACCCCACATGGCATCTCTTCAGCCAGCACTGAGCAGTAGTGAGAAATCAGCATGAACAGCTGAGGACAGAGTGCCTGAGGCAGGACTGCTCCTCTTCACTGGAGCAGCTGCACTGCAATCTCACTGCTGCTCCTCTCAGTTCCAGAAGCCACCAGTCACAGACAAGCAGAGGAGCCCCCACGGGACATGCAGCAGCCAGGATGATCCCCGTGCTGTGGAGCTTGCTTGGAATTGTGTCTGTACAGCAAATACTAACTCATGATCCTGATGCTAGAGAGGGGTTTGGTCTGCTCGAGCCACTTGTGCAAGGAGTCAGGCTGTAGCTGAGGAGTAAGAACAGCTGTATTAATGAGCTGGCTGCCCACGGGACCCTTTTTGAGAGCAGAAAGGGTTCATAACACCTGGCCCCTCTTTGCCACAGGGAGAGATCCCTAACGATTGTCTGTAGCTCAAGCACTTCTCGCTAAGAAATCTCACTACCAAGCACTTCATGTGTATTCTTCCTGTAACAACTACTTCTACTTTTTAGAAGAAGCTGCATTTTCCATCTGTATTGTAGGACAGAGCATGATTTGATCACTGTGGGGGAGGGTAAATGGAGTTTGTTTCACCACTGTCTTTATTCAGCTTTATTTTCTCCACTTCTTACTATAGCTGGTATTTCTTCTTTTCTATAGTAGTTGACAAGACACCCACAAGCATCGAGCACGAGGGGGGAGGCAGGTCCTCCAAAGCACATTCCTGAAAAGCCCACCCATGAGCACTGCTTTAACAGCCCAAGGATCTGCAAAGGCTGGGGTGCCTGAACAATTCCATCCTGAGCTGCAGCAGAGCAGAGTGAGTGATGCCCTGCCCTCAGCCCAGACTCTCAACAGCACCATGGCTTTCCATCATTTCTTCCAGGGAAAGGTGCTGCTCTCAGTGTAACTTGTTACTGATAGCAGATCAAGGGGCCAACCAACTGGATTATTTTGCCTGTGGCAGGGTGTCACTGGGAATGCATTTTACTGTGTTAAACAATTTGATCTTAACAAAAAACTTTGTCCTTCAGAGTGTTATTATGACTCAACTCCATGAAAGAAAAATTACACTCTCTTCATTCACCAAGGGTTTGTATCACATTGGAGGTGCTTTTCCCTTCTGAAATGCTGCAGGGGTGTTTTGAATCCAGTTCAAAGCGATTTTTCCTTGCTTCGTTAGTCACATTCTCATCTCCTGAAAATCTCAGTTCCTACAAGTGACTTCTAACAAAAGCAGTGCAGCAGCAGGCAAAGGGAGGGTAGAGGGGAGGGGGACCTGTGATACACTGAGGAGGCAGCAGAGTGAGAAGATGGCCTCACATCCTCTCTCACCGTCTGACAGCTGGGATGCAGGGCTGGGAGATGAACCCCCTCTTTCCTCTTCCAGTGCTCCCTTTTGGGCATCTATCCGCTTGAGCTCCACCTGAGGCAGCAGAGCCACAGCCAGCAGCAGCTGCATCTCTTTGTGTGTGATTCCCTGTTCCATCCCAAATACATGCCTTCCCCAAGCAATGGAACTGCATGAAGGAAAGCATTTGGGACTGGGGGCTGAGGACAGCCCTGTGTTTGAAGACACAGAGAGTTACCTCAGGCACTGGGAGGCTTTGTGATAAGGCTGGTCAGGATGTCATCATGCCTCATCAGCTGCTGCTGAGCCCAGAGCTGAAAAGTGGGAAAAAAAACCAACTTAGCACCTCTATTAAAATTAAGTTCCACATCAACAGCAAAGGGTATCTGAGTTCAGCTTTTGCACCAAAGTTACACAGAGTATTAGTACACTCAAAACAAACTCCAAGGTGTTGCATGGGAATTTCAATGTCACCATAGGCCATAGTGTGAGTAATAAATTACAGAAGATATGGAGATGGCACCTATTACCCCTCCCACCACTTTGTTTATTGGAGAAGGACAGTTCCCTCACTTCATCTGCCAGGATGTCCTCCAGACTGTGGGGCTGTCTGCTTCTCTGGGCACCTCCACCAGTGAATGTTGTGCTAAACTCAGATCTCAGCTTTCATAGGTAAGAATTTAAACTCTGGTGACAACACTGCTGTGTTTCATTCTGAGTAGGTCACCTGGCATCTGGTTTAACAGAGTCATAATATTTTAGCTGCAGTGCCACGAATCCTTCTCTGATTTTTGGAGTTGAATTCTGAAATCTGAAATCTTCAGTACCAAATTCACGCACAATCAAACACGCTGTCCTTCACTGAAGATCTTCAAGGACTCACAGCAGGATGATGTCCCAGTCTGGCCGTTCAGGAGGCACTCAGGCAGGCACACTCCCATCACCAGAGACTTTAACTGCTGGCACCAGTGGGCAGTTCCAGTGATCCGATGGGTCCCCACTCAACTCCTCACACCTCCCACACTCACCCAGGCAGACCAGCTTTCCTCCCCAGTCCAAACCCAGGTTTCCCACAGCAGAGCCTCAGACCTCTGTCTCCTTTAAGTAATCTTTTAATGGTGCAGCAACAGAATGGAAACCTTGAGCTGATGCCTCCAGAGAGGGACCCTGAACAAAGGAACACCTGGGCTTTCACACCCTCACAGTCTGTGTGTGTGAAGGTCTGTGATCTTCCAGCTGAGTCCTCGACTCCTGCCGTATCTCCAAGTGTCTGGTCACCTGTCTGGTGACCTGCCACAGGTCCCTGGCCCTTCTGGAATTCAAAAGGTCGGCAGTTCACAGCCCCTTCCTTCAGGCTTGGACTCCTGCCCCACAGAGCTCAATCTGCAGCTCTCACTGCAGCTGCGCCCCCAGCTCCCTGCACTGAATATTCCTCAACACTCAGCGTCTGAGGGATAGGTTGGGGACTGGCAGGGCAAACCGGGACACTGCAGCCAGAATTCGGGATTGGATCGCATTCTGCAAAATGCCTCTAAGGGAGGGATTGGAGGGGTCAAGCTATAATTTTAACCTTGTCAATCTCTTTGGAGAGTGGGCAAAAGAATAGCAAGTAAGGCTGGGCTCCTCCACAGCCCCTTCTGATCCTCATGGACTCCAAGACATCTCTCACCTTCCTGATTAATGTTCCAGCCGTCCTCTAATGCAAACTGGGACTAAACCCTGCAGTTTTCCAACAAAGCTTGTAACTCCCAAGGAACTTCAATGGATTTCAGATATATACCCTACGTCTAATACCTCTGCTGAGTTCCTGATTTTTAGTATTCTGCAGAGTCAGGAATTTTCACTCACAGGCTCAACTTCTAAAGGTTTTCTCAGGTTTCACTTGCAGATCAAGGCTGAAGCAGTATCAGGGGTTCTGTGACAAATATGCCCTAGGGAAGCCCAAGTTTTCATAATTTCTGTATGAAAGCTGCTTTTGGTGGGAAGAGCTGTCTGGTTTTGCCTGTGTGCTTGCTGCAAAGCCCTGGAGGGATGCTGGCACGGGCTGCAAACCTGCCTGGGATGCAGGGGTGCCCACCCAGGCCTGGCCAGAGGGAAGCACCCGGCACAGGCACTGCAGAGAGCTGCGTGCACAGCAGAAGTGGCAGAAGGTAGGCAGGAAGCCCTGCAGGTCCCAAATACCCCGGGACTGTGCCGGGAGGAGGGAGGGATTCTCCTCATCGCTCGCTTTGGAGTGACTGGAAATAAACACAGTGTGTGAGTGCCCCATATGCACAGGGACGGGCTCTCTTCCCCAGAGGTTTTCAGCTATTCCACCAGACAGATAAGGAGGGAAGACATCTGCCAGAGAGGGGAATTCAACCGCCTTGAGAATTTGTGGCTGCAATTTGGACCCTTGTCATGCCCACGTACTGTGTCACTGCGAGAGGAATTCAGTTACCATGGGTTACCCTATCAGTACGGGGACCAAGTGCCTCCCCTCCCTACAGCTCTATAAAAAGAGTCGCTCCAAGACACCCCGGCGGCTCCTGCATTCCGGCACAGACCCGCAGAAACTTGGCCACGGGGGCACGGCCGCCACAGGAGGTGTCAGCATGCCGTCTGCTTTCCAGTTTCAGTGCCACCTCGTTCTCATCTTCCTGGCAGCCTCCAAGGGGGAAACCAGATACCTAGAGGTGAGCAATAGGGCTGATGATTAAACACTCGCTGTGCTTTTAGCTGCTGTCTTCTAACTTGTACTCTCAGCTTTCAAGTGTTGTGCTCTATTCTCTCTCCCTTTCCTATTCCCACTTCTCCTGCATTAAACTTCCACCTGGGTAACATTAATGCAACAGTCCCATGTATTCTGTACTAGCCCTCTGTTTATTTATGCTCAACAGTTTTGCTGAGGATTTAAGAGACTCTCAGTGCACTCAGCTGCTGGGCTCACCTCTTAGATGCCAGGTTTATTTTCCCTCTGCTGCAGGTCGGCAGCTTTCTGCCCGAGTTCTTCCCCAGCTGAACTGTTTCTGGAGCAGGGATGTAATGTTCTGCACCTGTTCTTGAGAGGTGCAGGGAGAGAGCTGCATTTCACCCTGCCCCAGACTCTTTTTGCCTTCCATCTTTCACCAGGTGAGGGATGCTGGTGAAGATGACCCCTTCCTTCTACTCAGTGAAGATCTGAAGCGAGAGCTGTCTGCAGGACAGATCTACCGGCGGTCACTCCGTGAGTTTCTTTAGTGCTCCGGTAGGGACTACTGGCAGGTGGGAGAATCCTGGGGGTACCTCAGGGAGGTGAAAGGGCTAATTGGGAACGACAGAGCTGCAGGAGCTTTTTGCAAGACTAGGGAGAAGAAGGACAAAGCATTAAAACCGCAGGAACCTGTGGTTTTGAGGCGGAGGGTCGGGGTTCATAGCTGATGAACTGGAGTAGGATGGGGATTCCCCATGTCCCTAGGCAGGGTCACATTGCCAAGGGGTGGGGCAGGTGTGGCAGCTGCGACTGGAGAGAAACCTCAAAGAACAGAGAGTTTGTGCACTTGTGCACACATACACACGGAGTTTTCTGCTCAGTTTTCTGACACACCATCCCCCCCATCCCGCGGCGCACGTTCGTGCTCACACCTGCGAGTTACCATTTATCCTCTGATGCTCAGCAGGCTCCTAATTGCCTCAGCCGGCTCTCCCTGCCCTCGCTGCCAGCCGGATCCCGGTGCGGGGGGGGTCTCTCCTATCCCCCTCCCTCCCTGCACAGTGGGAGCTGGCGCTGGGTCCCCCTGCAGAGCGGGCAGAGGCGGCAGCCCTTTGTCCCCGCTCCTCCAGGGTGCATCGACATGCTGAGCATAGAGGGGCAGTTCACCTTCACCGCGGACCAGCCGCAGCTGCACTGCGCGACCTTCTTCATCGGGGAGCCCGAGGAGCTCATCACCATACACTACGACTTCGTGAACATCGACTGCCAAGGCGGGGACTTCCTGAAGGTAGGAAGCGGCGAGTCCCTGCTCTCCTCTGGCTTGTGAGGTGCTGGCTGCCTGTGCAAGGGGCAGGCGAGCGCACGGGCGCGTCTGTGTTGTGTGTGTCTGTTCCTGTGTGCAAAACAGGCTGTCACAAAGCCACCACCTCTGGAATGCCTCCCCCTCCTCCCTGAGGCACTCTGAGTGTGTATCCCTCCCAGCACCACTCCTCTAAAGCAAATGCAGGATGAGGATCCCTCTCCAGACTTACAGTACTGGCTCTTCTGAACTTTTCCAGAACCACCTGTCCGTACCTGGGGGGATGGCTGAAAATTTGATCAGTAGGGTTCACGCATCGCCCCGTGAGTCACATGAGCCCTGCAGATAATGATACAGATCTCTGGACCGCTGCTATTGCTCTGGGACCTTGCTCACAAGTCACTTAGCATCAGATTAATAGGGAATGGATCGTTGCAGGCTTTCTTTAAAATTTCCCTGCTAGAACTTTTCAGGACATTGGCTCTGAACAGGAAGAGGCTCATGACTCAGAGTCATTTATATTGCAGTGTTAAATAACTTGACCAGCCCATTTCTCTGGCAGGCAGGAGCATTCACCAAGATCTGGACTTGGTCAAGGGGAGATGGGGAGGCTCGATGGTCCCTGGCTCCCCTCACCTTGCACTTTTTGCCCTTTGTGCTGAACTGGCAAGGCACAGAACAGACCACATCCTCTCTAGTAGCAAGCTGAGGTCCAGGAACAGGGAGAAGGAGGAAAACTGCCCTTTAGCCCTTTCTTTGTCTCCTGCTCCTTTTACCCCGAAGAATTTTGTCCTTCCGTTCCAAATCTTGGCTGACATCTCTCCCCATGTGGCTACAGGGAGGCTGATTTGAGTCTTTTGTGGGTCTAAAGCTTTTATTCCTGGACTTATGGTCACTCATAGAGGCTAGAAAAATGCCAAGATATCTTTTATGTTTTATTGAGGTTTGTTTATTTATTTATTTATTTATGGTTTATTGAGGTTTCCTTTCTTTGATAATGGCATCCCAAACTTCTCTGTTATATTGCTACATATATACAGGCAGCCTTTCCCTCATGTAATTTAAGCACCTGCATCTCCAGAAACTTACAGTTCTGGCAAATCCAGAGAGATCCTGACGTTTTCTTCATGAGCAAGTCCACATACATCAGAATTATTGGCTGAAGCAATGACTGAAACTGGTCCTTGAATTTTGGGAGGATTGACTCAAGTGTTTAAGGAATTACCATGAGAGAGCAGCTAGGAGGGAATTGAAACAGCAAGGCAGGCAGCGGCATACCTATGCTAGAACTAACACATATTTCTACTTCTGACACATTTCTCTGAAGATGGTGAGGGAAAATTGTTGCTTTTATGTTATGAAGGAAAAATTTGTAGAAGTTGATGCTTAAGGTCCAGACAAATAATGCAGGATTTGTTTTGCTTTCTAGTGGTTGAGGTGAGGTGAAAGAGCTGGCACAAGTGAGAGCAACATCTCTGCCAGTAATTCCCCCCTCCTGCCCCAAGTTTTTTGTATTCTAATATCTCTGGAAGGCCACTGGGACCATTAATGACAAGCTGTAAAGCATGGATGATGGAAAATTACAGGCCAGATTGATCAACATAATGCTCGGAGTTTGAAAAGTTTAGTTATATTTCTTGTGTCTCCCAAATTAAGCTGGTCAAACACTTGTCATAGTAACAATGAAATTGCAAAAAAAGGGATGTGATGATGCTGAAGCAAAAAGAGATACTTCCCTCAAAAAAACAAAAAAAAACCAAAAACAAACAAAAAACCCAACAACAACAACAACAAAAAAGTTGTCACCTGAAGGAGATAAAAACAACATTAAAAATTTTATGTATCCCTTTCCTAAACATCAGTTAAAGCATGAATAATTAGTTAAATGTTAGGAAATCAATAAATACCAAGAATTTTTTTTTTCAGTTAGTGGCTTTGAACATGTTATATGGTGTCAAAATAAAAGAGTGTCTATTATAATTCATGTTTTTGTTCTCTGCTAACAGAGCAATAAGCAAAACCTTGTTTTATATTATTGAACCTCTATAGGTGTTTGATGGATGGATACTCAAGGGAGAGAAATTTCCCAGTTCTTTGGACCATCCACTCACCACTTCTCAAAGATATGTAGACTTCTGTGAAAGTGGGAGTATTCAGAGGAGCATTAGATCCTCGCAGAATGTGGCAATGATCTTCTTCAGGATTCAGCAACCGGGCAATGGATTTACCGTCACAGTCAAGAAAAACAGCAATCTCTTCCGTAAGTCTGCATTTCATACCACCAAAGGGGCTTGAATTCGGGGCAGGAAGCAAAAAGAATGTATTGCTGTGCACTGAATTTTCTCGCTGTGGTTATCAGCACTGAGATGGCTGCAGCGAGGCAGATGGAGCCATGCACACCTGCATGCCTGCAGGCTTGATTCAGGCTCAGTGTGTGTCCCAAGGAAAAAAAAGGAGCTTAAGGGATCACACAGGCTTCAATATGCAAGACCATAAGGCTCGCTCTTTCAGATAAGATCCCTCCCAATCTAATATTGGCATGTTCCAACACATTTAGCTAGAACAAATAGTCTTAATTTAGCAATTTCAATCTCAGCGTTTTCTAGATCTGAGTGAACAATGAGGAAAAAATATTTGAAAATGGTCAGCATTAAAATCAGTGTATTGAATGGTTATGTGGTAGTTATGAGAGATATATGATCACAGGGATCTATCTGCAAGTTTCTTTCCCTAAGCCTCTGAGCTGGCAAAGCACCAATTATCACAGAATCATAGAATGGCTTGGGTTAAAAGAGATCATAAAGATCATCTCGTGTCAAATTCCCCTCACCATGGCCAGGAATGCCACACACTAGAGCAGGTTGCCCAGGGCCTCATCCAACCTGGTCTTGAACTCTTCTAGCAGTGGGGAACCCATAACTTGACTGGGCAACCTGTTCCACTACCTCACTTGAAGTGTTTTTTCCAGAGAGGACAGGACATTTAACAATTATTGTTCAGGCCAGTCTGACTTATCTGCCTAACTACTCGAAGTGACTGAACAAAACAAAACAAACAAAGCCTCCCGCCCCCCAAAAAAACCAACACAAACAACAAACCCACCCCAAAAAATCAAAACAAAAACCAAAAAAAACCCCATCAAAACAAAACAAAAAAAGAAAACAAAAAAAAGCACCAAAAACAGTGACAGCATGTCTGCTATGTCTTTACTCCAAGTTATTCAGACTTGAGCCTTCAATCTGGGTCCCCACTCTGGTGTGGCTTCATGCCCATGGATGTGATTATTATATTCAACTGCTGGAGGTGGCTGGGGTCTTTCACCGTTCTGCTAAAGTATCCCAGATGTATGTCAAGGATCTCTTGGGTTGCTCACACAGATGATAAATTACCCCTTTACCTGAACTCTCAAGTTTGAACTTAAAGATAAAATCATGCTCTCGTTTCAACGAGATATTTTGCAGTGTAAGGAACTCCAGAGGAGCAGAAAAGGATTTAGGGGATTGCTGGCAATATCAGGCAATAAGCTGTCACAACTAAACACAATCCCTCCCTCCACCCATGTTTAGCCTCCTTGAAACTGTCAAACTGTATGAGCCCCTGACGTACAGATTCCAGGTGTGAGCTCTTCTATTGACTGCTTCACCCTCAGGTTCTGCCAGACCTCACGCTACATAGTAAACAATGGGGAGGGAATTTTTAACAAACAAATGCTATGCAAGAACCTCAGAAAATGCCACACACATTTTTTTTTTCAGCATTTGGTTGTAACTCACAGTAATTGAACTATTTCTGCTTTTTTGGAACTGTAATTAAGTGGTTTTGCTACATGCAGTGATGACTGGACAAGTGACTCTTGTGCCTTTTCCTGTGTCCCAGCTTGCAATGTCATCTCTCAGACCCCCTCAGGAAGGTTTACCATGGTCATTCCTCACCAGCACAGAAACTGCAGCTTCTCCATAATCTACCCAGTGGTGATAAAAATATCTGATCTTATCCTGGGACATTTAAACGGTCTCTTTTTAAAGGTGGGATCTTTATTTGCTAAGAAAATATTAGCATGTGCAATTTTTCTGGGTGCAGAGGAGGGAAGGGGTGAAGCAGGGATAGGCTGTGGCTCTG
>VYZR01012956.1:13142-27721 GCA_013400675.1 Oxylabes madagascariensis | reverse complement strand
GTAAAGTAGAAGGAGATAACACTTGGTGTGTAGGAACTGGAGTCTAGTGGTACAGTACTTTAATAGCAAAAATGCTTCAAGTAGATAATACAGAACTATTCTAAGCCACAACCTGAGTTTGCGTGTATCAAATAAGGTAATTGCAAGTTGAGAAAATCTATGGGTCAAAACTGTATGCTGAAATACATGTTTTGGGGAGATCAAAACACAAAGAAGTCATTTCCCCCTTTTTTGGCAGTTCACTTTAGTGAAAGCAGGAGGATATGTTAATGGAATAGCATAGATTTTTTTATCCTGGATACTGATTCTTGAGATTCACTGAAAATACTTATATCATTTAACCAGAGCGTGTCAGCAACCAAAAAGAGCTGATGAAACATCAATTTGGGCAAGTGTTGACCTGCTGCCAGCCCCTGCTCTATACCAGATCCCTTCAGTACAAAACCTGGGCATGTTTCAGAGAGCAGTTTCTTCCAGGCAGCATGGACCAGCCTGCACATGACTAGCTCACTCTGCCAGAAATCAGACACTTTTAGGACACAAGGGACAAGAGTTGTAAAACTCCATTATGATTGCAGGTCAAACTAACATTTCCAATATTAAAATAAACAAACACGTGGCTGGAAGATGTCATCCAGCTGAGGTCAACGAGAGATCCTTCCTTCATGCTGCCCCACCTCTGCTGTTCCCTTTACACCAGCCCTGCTGAGAAAGCTGCAGAAGGTGATGTCACGTGCTGGGGCATATAGTCAAAAATTCTGAGGGGTACCAGGTGAGCTCTGGAAAGGTCACTGAGCCACAAGACCTAGAGATCCAGATGGTCTGGGTGTTCCCAGACTGCGGTGGCCTCAGTGACCACAAGAAATTATCCAGAACTGGCCATTGTGTTCAGCAAGATGCTGCCAGCTCCTATAGAGACAGCTGCATCCTCAGTGGGGTGGGAGATCTGAGTGTCCTCTCTCATCTCAGATATTTTTCCTTTATTGCATTAGTTGACTTTCTACTCCTTCTGAGCACGCCTTAGTCTGTATCTTTTGCCAGTGAGCTGAGCCTTTGACCCAGAAATCCGTAAGATGGGTGACCTGAAAAGTTCCACATGACCCTGTGATACCAGAGAAAGTCAGAAAAACAGATTCAAGTGTTTTACACCTGAATTTTGCTTGCAATGAAGAATAAGAGAAGCCAGAAACGGAACTGGGGTTTCTGTCTTTGCTGTTGTTCCCTCTCATGGTCTCTGCATGTTTGCCTTGTCTAAGGCTTCCCAGACAAAAGGATGCATCAGCTGCCCCCCTCAACTTTCCTCTAGAGATGGCTCCTTAATGAATCTCTCAACTGATGAAAAAATGTTAATGTTGATTAAATGAAAACCATTTTTGACATTTCAGATGCCTTTTACTGCATTGGCAGAACAGGAATGGGAATGAAAAGTGGTTTGTTTGTTTTGTAAGAAAGCTGTTCATTAATAGCAATTGTTTTCAAATTACAAAGCTAGTAAAGATCTCTATTCCATCCCCTAAATCTTATTTAACTTTCAAAGGAGGAGAGCAGGCTATTTATCTTACTGAAAAACTTGATTATGTCTTACCATTACACGGGAAAGACCAAGATTGGGGGTACAAGAACAGAGAGAGCCAACAGCAGCACCAATATTTGAGCTCCTGAATTCAATTACTACTAGTTCTTTATGACTAGAGCCATGATCAAAGTGGTTTTTTACTGTGAATATGTTTTTACTGTGAATATGTGTTTTTAGCTGTGAATATGTTTTTACTTCATGGAGCAGGAAAATCTCAGATTAGTATCTAATCACTCAATTTTTTTTTTTCTTAGTGCTTGTGAGTCATGGAAATAACTATTGTTTGTTTTCTCATTTGGGGTGAATGAGCTCCAAGACTGTACAATGAGCAGGATAAACAATTAAGAACATTTAAAACTCATGTTTACTTCTAACTACCCCTCAGTGCATTTCTTAACAAATGTGCCTGAAAGGCACATTCATGACATTTTGATATTTAAAAGAAACAAATACTTTTTGTGCTTGGGAGAAGGAAGGGGGTTGGTATTCAGTGCATCTGAGCTGTTACTTCAAATTTCTGAAAGACATGTCATGTTCAATTAGCTTTTATTTTTTTTTCAATTTAAGGTAGTTTACTTCAAAACTAGCTGTTCATGATATTTCAGTGCCCATTTAATGTATTAATTATTTGAGTCAGAGGTGAAGTAAAAATGTCAACATGATTAAGGTTTCAATTAAAACATTTTCAATTAGATATTAGTATAACATCATTGTAGAAGTCCCATTTTAAAACCACTGAGTCACTAATAAAGTACTAGAAATCACTATTATAATAGCTCTAGAGCAGACTGAGGACAGAAACTGAAGACAAGTAAGCCATATTTCTGGAAAAGGAAATGTTACCCATGACCTTGACATTAGTGATGGGAAAACAGTCATTTTATCATCTTTCTGACCAACACCTCACCTTTCTGAGCTGCAAACCAAACTTTGCATGTTTCAAGAAGCCCATGGTGATGGAGAGGCTTTTCAACTCCAGAATCATTCTTCCCCAGGTAAGACAACTTCTGGGACCTGCTACCTTCTGCACAGGAAACAGATCTTAGTATTAGCTACACTTGAAGGCTAAATTAAACTGGTTTAATAAACAGACAGTCAAGGCTGAAGAAGTTAGGGATGGTATCTGGAGGCAGCTGCTGAGAGCTGAGAATTACTGCACTTCCCAGCTTCTTCCCAGCCTCCCCAGGTCCATGGGAGTTTTCTGGCTACCCTTGGCAGGCGAGGCAGGCACCTGGCTCCAGTTCCATCACAACCAGCATGGTCTGCCAAGCTGAGAGCCACTGCACCTGCCCCTGCCTTCTTCTTGCCTGTGGCTGTAAACACAAATGCCCTCCTGGGGGGCACAGGCAAATGCTGGGACTTTTGCAACCCTTGGCTCTGGGAACTGGTGCAGCCACCTAAGTTCCTGCCTGGCTGCATCACACCAGAGGCAGTTGTTGTGGAAAAAACATTTTGAAATCCATCTTTCCTGCTGGGGAAGGGCTCAACTGAGTGTGTCACCTGGGATGGGGTACTGGAGATCTCAGCTGGTTACCTCCCACCACCCAGTGACACAGGGACAACACTGGAACAGGAACAGAACAGGAAAATGAGTTAGAATAAAAGCAACCTTCTTTTTCTTTTTTTCTAGCTATTGCCCCAAAGTGTTTGACAGACTCAAACAGGAGGTTCACAGCGTAATGGTGATATGTAGCTGCACGCTGAAGGTGGAAATGCTTGTTGGCATTGCAGAAGAGGTGCCTTTGGAGGTTATGACTCAAACAGAAAGTCCTTCCAAATTTCAAATTAGTCATTTAGCTGTAGGTATAACAAAGCCCACAGATCCCAGCTGATGTCTTTGGATTCTCTGAAGAATCAAGAACAGATGAGGACTGAAATGAAATAAAACCCTGTGAGTATAATATAAGCCCACTTCTTCAATGTTGTCTCTTGAATTCATTCAAATGTTCATGAGACTAAATGTTTGAGTTCATGGTGTTTATGTATCTGCTGTTTTTCTCAGGTATTAAGGAAGAAAAAGCATAAATCAGACTAGTATTTACCGATATTCATGTATTACTACTCATCAAGGTATCCTTGAAATTGATCTATTCAGTTTTAGTTCCCTAAAGAGCTGAGAACACAAGCAATTGTGTAGAGGCAGCACATGCAGCAGTGAACCTTTCCCCATGGGAAATCATAGGAAGTTTTTGGCAAGATATATGTAAGCCTCCCTTGAAAAGGTGATTCAGAAGAAAAATTAATATTCTAAATATCCATTATTCTATTGGTGAACATTTCCCGAAGCCTTTTGTTATTAGGCAACTAAAGAAAAAACAAACATCCTCAGTTCCATGAAAAAAATCCAGAGGAAAAGCTCTAAAAATTGTATTTTTGTCAACTAATTAGCTCAGGTTGTAACTTCACATAATTAAATATATCACAACAGCTATACAGAGGAAGACATTATTTCTTTATCTATTGCTTTTTGAAACCTTTTGTTTTAACAATTTGTACCTTGAGGAGAAAGATCATCTAGAAAGTACAAAACCCGATCAGTCAAAATCCAAATAAAAAGGCCCAGAGCTCACATCAGGAATGCAGAGATTTTCCCTTATTTCCCTTTTTTGGCCCTCACACCAGCTTTTCCCAAGAGCTACCACATACATCTTCCACTTTTGCTTATTCATGCCAGAGTCTTACCATACCACAGAACAAATTGGAAAACTGCTACATTCATTCATCAGCCNAAAAATTTCTGATGTCCAGTTAAACTTCCCCTGGTGCAACTTGAGGCCTTTTTCTCTCATCTTAATGCTTGTTACTTGGGAGAAGAAGCCACCACCCGCCTGGCTATAACCTTCTTTCAGGAGTTGAAGAGAGTGATGAAGTGTCCCGTGAGCCTCCTCTTCTCCAAGCTAAACAGCCTTTTCTACTTCTGCACTTAGAAGCTGGATTTAATGTAAAGATCTCTATTATGACTACTTGCTCTCTCAGGTATTCATAAAAATGTATATTTTTTTTTATTTATCACTAACAATTAAAGACAAAAGCTTCTTCTTTAACTCCTATTAGAGAAAAGCTATCCCTCCATTATTCTGTTTTTGAATGCAATTCCTCTAGATGACTTGTTTCAGCAGCTTTTCCCTTTTTCCTTGATGCTCTTTCTACATTTCCTGCCTTTAGGCCATGACAACAAACACAATCTTCTTCTGCACTGTGACAAGCCTGCAACATTTCTCCACACCAGCCTGCACCACAATGCAGCAAAGTTATGCAAAAGCCACCAAGGCAGATCAGCTCAGCCTTGGTTGTCCAAAATGGATTTTGGGGATAGATATTAAAAGTAGATAGATATTAAAAGTAATGGGACCATTTAAAGACATTCCTCATAAGCACAGAGACAAAAGGATTGCCTGTTAACATTACTGTGCAAAAGGATGGCAACAACAGCTCTGAATGTTTGTGTCCTCCAGAGTGCTAATTGTTTCACAGAAGTTGTCTTGCTATCTCATTTTTTTCCTGTGCTGTTATTCAACATAAGTTTTTGTCTTGTCCAGACCATATTTTAATTAGTCCTGAGCAGATGGATGAGAGCTGCAGTTTTGACTCTGAAAAACTTTGAGAGCTCCCTGACATCTGGTGGAGGATAATGATTAAGACTCATGAGCTTCTTGAAATACTTTCTCACATAGGTCTGAGTCATGCTTTCAGCTCAAGATGAGAGCTTGCTTGGTAAATAAAATCTGAAGAATAGGCAAAAGAAGTTGTGTGACTGCTTTCTCCTAGCTTGCAGCATTGGTAACTTCCAGCATTAACACTGCTTATTTGCAAGCATCTGGGAGCCAAGTCTTTGAGGGCATCTTTGAAGCAGGAGGGGAGAGCACCCAGGCTGCTTCAGTGTGGAACTCATTGTCCATTTTGGTCAAAGATAACTCCTGCACAGACAGGAAGGAGTGATGATGATTTGGAAATGTTTCTGCTGGTATTTCATTAAAGATATATCATTCACGGATTCATAAATGGAGGTATCTCTCCAAAGTGCCTAAAAGAGTAAGATCATCTGTTTAAGGTCTTTTTAAGGAAAATTAATGATGTACTGAAACAGGGTAGCAAATTCATACAATCTTGTAATCAACTGACAAGCTGGACTGTCAACAACAGACATCTTTTATCACACACACGAAAAAGGAAGTCTGTATTTGAGAACATAAAAAAGACATATGTGAAAGAGCTGGCAAGACAATTGAAACAGACCTGTGACTAGTGTGCAACTCAGAAATACAATTCTGCTGAGTACAAAAAAAAGATTTTTTGAGACATTCCTATTATAGTGACAGCTATACGGCAAAAAATAAGGCACATTTTTGTAAATGTTTTTAAATGCAGAAACTGAATGCTACTCTGTGAGATCCTGTTTAATTCTGAAGAAGGGTGGTCATGCAAGAATCAAAACTAAGGATGAACTGAACCAACTTAATAAGGTGTGAATGATTACAGAATCATTTTGAGTTCCATTTTCCAATATTTTGCTAATATATTGCAGCAGGACTTCCCCTGTACTACAGAAGAGCTTATCTGCTTTGTCTATCAGCTGGTGCAATAACTCAGGGCATTTTCCTCCTCCCATGAATATCCTAACTGGTGAGACAACCCAGGCTGGACAGCTCTTTGCTAGTGAGTTGTCTCTGGCACTCCCAGTTGACAATAAACATCTTGCCTTGAGGGCAAATTGAAGCCTTGCATTTCTGACTTACAGACCCTTCACTTTGCAAACTATAAAAGCTACACAAAACTTTTGCAAAGCAGAATTTNACAGACCTAATTGGCCATCCCGAAGAAAGCAAGCAAGAGCAATTTGGGGCCAGATCGCCTCAAATAAAGCTACTGCTAGAAATCTGAGCCTAAGGCAGGGCTTGTCTAAGCTCTCACTCCATTCCTAACATATATATATTAAACATATATACACATTATTTAGCGCAAACTTGGGAGNAGCTGGTGCAATAACTCAGGGCATTTTCCTCCTCCCATGAATATCCTAACTGGTGAGACAACCCAGGCTGGACAGCTCTTTGCTAGTGAGTTGTCTCTGGCACTCCCAGTTGACAATAAACATCTTGCCTTGAGGGCAAATTGAAGCCTTGCATTTCTGACTTACAGACCCTTCACTTTGCAAACTATAAAAGCTACACAAAACTTTTGCAAAGCAGAATTTTTCTGCTCAGTCCCCGGTGGGGACCTCTCCTCAAAATGAGGACTTGTCTTGAGTTACTTTCCTGGAAACTGAATGAAAGGAAAGTCGTGTGCTCCATCATAAATTTGGTGGTAAGTTACATTGATTTCCTAAATCTAAGCTATTTCTTCACTAGCTGTAATATAGGTACCTTTATTATGCACTCTTTATGAATGTACTAGTAGTTATTTTGTTTATCCTGTGGAGTAAACAGTCTGCTAAAATCTTCTGTCTGTTAATCTTGTGTCTATTCAATACATAATTCATTTTATAACAGACCTAATTGGCCATCCCGAAGAAAGCAAGCAAGAGCAATTTGGGGCCAGATCGCCTCAAATAAAGCTACTGCTAGAAATCTGAGCCTAAGGCAGGGCTTGTCTAAGCTCTCACTCCATTCCTAACATATATATATTAAACATATATACACATTATTTAGCGCAAACTTGGGAGACTTTGACAGAATCATAGAATCATTAAGGTTGGAAAAGACCTCCAAGATCATAAAAACCAACCTTGCTGTATGTGATCTTCAAGTTGTGCAGGAGGAAAGAAGGTGAGGGCAAGGATCAAAACTCTTGCAGAGACTGATGGACCTTGAAGTAACATGACAAATCCTGTATAATCTGGTTTGACCCCATCACTGACTCTGTTCTGTGCAGGAATTTGCTCTAAGGACTTCTGAAGGTCCCTTATGACTTGGATTATCCTTCAACCCCATAATCAGACACAGATTACAAGGATATTATTGCTGAAAAGTGGAGATCACCACATTTTCCTGAAATCAATCACCACCATTGACTTCATTCAATTCACAAAATTCACTTTATTTATAATTTTGATCTCTATATTTAGTGTGTAACTCCACTTCTGAATAAGAGAGATGACTCCAGAGATGGCTATCTCAAAAGGCAGCATCTTTTAGTGTTAGAGTTGGAGTCAGATTTGCATTCAGATGCAGCATAGCCCATTGGTACCTGTCATGGCTTGACAGAAAAGTTTTACCACATCATAGAGCTTTAGGCATGTGACTGCTTTTTAAAGATTATTTTAAGAAAGCAAGACACCTACATCTGCAACCCTCTCTGTACAATATCCTATTTTGACTTGCAACTAAAGTATGCATCTGGGGATTTAACTGGAGTCATTATAAGCTACAGTGGTGGCAATACCTGTCATCCACAGCCTTGAACTCACTCGTGACGGGAAGAAAGTCTCCCCTGCTGATCTTTGATTCAAACAGAGACAGCACAATTCATTTCCTTTGGTCTTCCTAAGAGAAGGCACTTCCCAGCCTGAGCAGCTGGGGTTGGCTTTAAGCCCAAAAAAGGCTGAATGGATGGATTTAGGGACAGAGTCATAAAATGACTAATCGAAACAGCAGTGCCTAACTGTCTCAATGGTCACATGCTGTGCTGACATTTTCAGGCAGGTCAACTCCAGGTGGCCCACTTACTCAGTGGCATTCAAATCAAACCTTACAATGCGGCCCTATTAGGTCCAATCATTAATACCCATTTTCTCCAATGCTAAAACACTTAGACGAGGCTCCAGGTGACTCTGCAAGACTT
This sequence comes from Oxylabes madagascariensis, assembly GCA_013400675.1. Taxonomy (NCBI): domain Eukaryota; kingdom Metazoa; phylum Chordata; class Aves; order Passeriformes; family Timaliidae; genus Oxylabes; species Oxylabes madagascariensis. The sequence continues at coordinate 19,365 of VYZR01012956.1, read as the reverse complement.
CAAGATGAGAACCATTAATGAATGTACAACCTGCTGCGTAATGAGGCCATTTCTAGGTAGAGATGAATGTTTACTTGGGAGCAATCTTATGGTTCACTTCACCTGAATACCTTCTCAGAAAAATGCAGATGCTGCCTTAATGGATTCGGATGGGAAACATCACCTAAAGAACTCTCCAAGGCTCTAAGTTTTAAAATTTTTTATTTCAAAGGATTTTATAGAGCAATCCCCACAGGGAAAGATATTTACTTGATCAGATTTTCCAGGATGAAGCTTCTTACTAGCATAGCTACTTTTTTGGCTATAGGGAAGAATATGTAACTTGTGGGACATTACCATGACCCAAAACCATGGTGACTGAAAAGGCGACTTACAGGCACCGATAACATCTGCACGGAGTACTGAACATTAAAGTTTTGCAACTTCTTATAGCTAAGATGGATTTCAAGCTGTCCTGCCTTTTTATTTGGAAAGAAACCCAAACAGTCTGGAGCTGAAATCTTTCATAACGGAGATAAATGTTTTCAGTAAACTTGGTACATACAGAACTGTTTGCAGTGGCTCGTGTGGGCTTGTACCAAGTGTGCCATGACTGCTCATGCCCTTCATGTGTAGAGCATGCCTTGTCTCAGCTAGAGACACCTTCACCTAGCACTGATGTGTTCTTCCACATCTTATTGTGTTGGGTTTCTGCCAACCTGCTGCATGTGTGGGGCATTTCAGGGGAACAGTTTCTTCTCATTTCTTATGACCTGGAAGATCTTTGCACACCAAAGGCCACTGATCATACAAATACGAACTTCCTTTTCCCTCCAAATCCCGTCCCAGCCTTCACTTTTCCTCTTTCAGTCAGTGACTGGCAGATTTTCTGGCTATGATAGAAAGTACAAGCCTGACTATCAAATGTCTCATGCTGTTGTGAGCCCATTAGAGCTGGTGCAATTCCATTTGTGCTCACAGGGGTACAAGGGGCTGGGACTCACCCAGAGGGGCAGAAGAGTCCCATATCAGCTTGGAAAATCATGCTGCCAATGACATGTGCTTGCACTGCAGTCAGCCAGCACCTAACAGGATCAAAAGGTTTTTCTGAACAGACTAAAACAACCATATTTTCAACCACTGTAGTCACGCATCTCAAGAATCACCATATACTTACATATTGGAGAAGTTTCTGTTTCATTTACAGGACAGCTCTGAATGCCAATCCTTTGTGAAAATCACCACCTTTATATATTAATTCTGTGTAGAAATAGCTTAATGAAGTAAGATCCATATATGTAACTTCATGCTTCATCTGCTGTTTTGAGGGGAAGTATGCAAAACGTTTCACAACGTGCTGAAACTAGTAGGCAAAGGCAGAAGACAGACACACAGTCTGTCACATGTCCTCAATACTTTAGCATGGGCTTTCTAATCTGGCTAGGAAAGCAACTGAAGGGATATCACAGCTGTTCCTTGTGTGTGCTGGATGCTTTGTAAGATCCACCTCTGAAGCTTTATCTGTGGTCTACAGCGTGTCTTGCATTTTATAGAGTGGTTGCTAGCAAGCAGGTTTATTTACAAAGCACCGTGCTAGCCCTGGGGATGTCTGTTACCAGTTCTAGGAGTGGCTCAGCTGTGGTACTGCGATACCTGCCCAAGTTAAATTACATTTCCACACAGGGACCAGATCCAAGTACATTAAAAGCAGCAGCAAAGAGCTAGCTCTACCTTAAATCTGTCACTAAAGGATTTGAATTCCACCTACAGGTAATGTATTGGTTTTCCTTGAGTGAAGACATGGAATGTATGCATACAAGAACATGTTAATTCTTTAAAGCAAGTTAGTCCCTGGTTTGTCTGCAATGTTTTGAGGTTAAAACATTAGGGAGAATTACTGTTCTACATGTAAAAGGTGGGGTTAGGCTCAGATGATGGATGAAGTAGAGCAACAGATATTTCCTAAGTCCAAACACAAAACCGTGCTGTGCTCAGGTCTGAGCTGCAATTCTTCATGGCCACCAGTTTCTGCACATCACCCAAATGATAAGATCTCGCAGCTGTAAGGAGCAATACACTTTTCTCTAAGAGACAGAACATCTCAGCAGCCCACATGAGTACTCAAATACTCCAACCCTGCAAATTTTGTTAGAAATCCCTGAAAAAAAATCTCATTAACCTCAAATTTTGACCACAACATCTCAAAAAAACTAGTCTCAAGAAGGGAGAGTCACAAGAGTCTTGAAGAGTCCTCTCACATATATTCAGTATTTGCAAACAGCTATGAGAGGGCAGGGAAGTAGTGGGTTTGCTTGTGTAACTGCAGAAGCTGAGGAGAACCTGGGGGGCTGAATAGTGATACACCACAGCTGCATTGCCACTAACAAATTCAAGCACACATGGAGACAGTCCTGAGCACAATTCCCCAGGACAGCACACTTGGGCATCACACTGGCTGTACCTGTAGCCCCACTGCTCCTGCGCAGGAAGGAAGGACCACACTGGCCACCCTTGTCCTGGGGTGGTGGGCAGCTGGCAGAGGAGCCAGCACCTCTTGGCTCTGGCTGTGGCCAAGGTGAGAGCATGAGGAGGACAGAAACACCAAGGACCTGTTTTTCCCTTCCCCATTCAATTTCTGTATATGCCAGGGGCATCACAGAACTGTGCAGCGGCTGAGGGCTTGGGCCACGTAGGATGCAGCTGCTGCTACAGCTGTGGCCTTTGCCTGCTTTGTCAGTTCTTCACTCCTGTGAGAGGGACTGACTTTCCTCAAAGTTTTTGTTTATCAAATCCAGGCTTGAGGGCCCAGGTTCCCAGCTGCTGCTGATGGCTTTTGGACAAGCTAGCCCCTGGTCTCAGGTATGAGCCCCTGAGCCTTTCAGAGATCTTTTCCAATAGCTGTAAACACCTGTAGTCAGGTCTGGCAGCCCAGCTCCCCAGCCCCTTCACATAACCTTGCTGGTTAACAGAAAGACTGGAGAGAGAGAAAGGATCATGGTGGTCAGGGGGAAACTTCACCATCCCACAGAACAAAGTGGTCTGAGATGCTTGATTATTGAAAGGATGTATTGTGAAATTTTTCAGTTTTCTCTGAAGAGCTGGACAAGGGTCCGTGTATCAAAGTCACAGACCTTTGTCACTGGCAGCCATCCGACCCCTCTGAGACTTTTAATGGCTTGAGAATATATTCATTTCTCAGTACATTCTTGCTGTTGAAATAAGTTTCTAATTCTTGTCCAGTTTTACATCAAAATCACCCAATATTTTTCTCTCTGTGTCCCTTGTGGCTACTTCGGCAAAAGATAAATTATTTGCTATTAAAGCATCTTGACAAATCTAGCTAGCACAGAGCAGATTTCTTTTCCCCTCTCATCTGAAAAGCTATTAGTATGTTCCTCAGGGTAGGGGTGATTAGTTTATACTGGCAATGTAGTAATAAAATTCTCTCCTTAAGCCTCTCATAATGCAGAGGAAAAATACAGATGTTTGCACCAGAGTTATAATGCTGGGACTGATTACCAACCAAGAAGTCATTTGAACAGAGGCACAACAGTGAGTAGCATTACACTTTAATACTACAGTGTTCCTGACACGAGTAGCTGGGTTCTGAGCATCATCGTGGGCATGAATATCGTCTCCTAGAAGTGTTTGTGCTCCATCTGCAGTGAAAAAGAGGACTGCTAAATGATTTGGCACAGGCAACATTAGCAGCAAGGAAGAGGAGAGAAAGAGAAAGAAAAGAAGCTAGCAGCCTCATTTATAATTTAGGCTTTCATTCAGTTTTGCTACTATTACAAAGTTGGTTTGTAACCACTAAGTCAGTAGCAGAATCAGGTATCAAAGCCTGTGGTAACACTACTAAGTTCGACTTTCTGTTGGTTTCACTTCTAGCCAGTCTCATACTCTTCAAAAACCGGGCAGGCAAATGGAATGAGAAGAAATCCAAATAGTGAGTTTCGGTATGATTAATAACAAGAGGCAGCTGTTATTCTCTGCAGTTGATGGGGATCTAGACAGAAATTTTGTGGTGATTTGTGTATTTGCACATGTAAATTTCAACAGAAATTTAACAGAATAATACAGTGGCAAGCAAACCGTACAGGCTAGTCAGTGTCAAGGAAATTCTAGCAAAGCAATTTAGTGTATTTGTGTTGGCAAAGAGAGAAAAGTAGCCATTGCCACCTGGGGAACAACTTTCTCCTGCATGTTTCTTTACACACTCACCCTGAGGTGCCAATTCAAAAGAAGGGCCCAGCAAACCCAGAGGTTTCAAAGCAGCTGATTTGTAAGAAGAATCTCCATGTGGAAAGAAACCACTGTAATAGCTTCTGGGGAAGACAAGAAGCCGTACAAATTGAAGACTGCTTTGAGACCATGGTCTTGGTGGAATTTTCACTGCTCACCTTCCTGTTTTCAAAACACAGACGTATTCCTGCTTACTTGCTGCACTACTCTAACACACAGCAAGAAAAGAACTTCTTCAGAGCTCTGCTCATACTAAAAAAACACTGATTTTTTTGTGATTTACTGATGGGAAGCCAACTAAGCACAGTGGTGAGAAAAGAAAGACACCACAAGACATCATCATGCAGAGGGAACCCTCTGAAACACCTGCTACATCTCCCTACTCTGGCTTGTCAGCAGTGTTTTCGGAGTTGAGTTGAACCTCAGCTATTGACTCAAAGTACAGCGTGTCCCTTCAAGAGCACAACCTTCTTAGTCATGCATTGTGTTTTCTTTGCAGTAAATATTATTCCTGATATGTTTTAGGACTTTATGGAATGTATTGGGAAAATGATATAAATGTTTCTCAGGAGGATTATGTGGGGGGAATGAGTTATGATCCTTTAAGTCACTCTATTTCAGTAACTCACAAAACCCTGTGTTTTCCATGATAAAAACTCTAAACCCTCTTCGATTCTCATGTGTGTGTGTGTGTGTGACCTGAAAATATAGGTTAAATGCAGATACAAATTCTGACAGCATATTCACAAATACCTTTTTAAAGTTTATATTGAAAGACCTGTTTCATATGGCAAACTGAAAATACTACAGCCTGAATGCTCTCTTTCAGGACAAATGGGCCCCAAGAAGGAGACACCACAGGAAAATCATAGGGGTATAATCATTGGGAACAGGATATCATGTTGAACATTGCTTATCTGACACAACTTTTGTTCCATTCCATAGGGATGGAAGCTGTTCTGAGTGTGAGGAATGAATCAGACTCAAGAGGCTGCAGAGAATGAAAAAAAGCTAGAACTCCACAATCCTAAATGTTACTTTATGATAGAATAGAAAAGATGGTAATTTTTGCAGAAAAAAAAATCCTATAAACTAAGACATGTAAAAATTAAAAATTTGATTTTGTATCAAAACCGCAGATAGCCTGGACATTGAGTTGCATTTGCTTCTCATTTAATTATCTAATCATTAATATGAAAATTTGAAAATTTTTTGTTTGTTTTAATGAGATTAAATTTCATATGGCTCCCATTCAGATAATAAAGCTATTGAGACCATTTTAACTCATCAGGCTTCCAGCAGAATGTCAGGTAATTCATAAGGCATATATATTAAAACATGACATACCTGATTTGTTCTTAATTAAAGCCTCAACATAACAACATTGCAATATGAATAGTTACATGCATCTGTCCACAGCTATAAATGTCTACAGTAGTTCTGGAATCACTACTCTAGCTATTTTTTTGCAGATAATACACCTATGGAATTTCTCATGAAATATGAGTCAGCTGAAGAAACCTGCCAGTTTAATTAATTTGGTGATGAGTTGGCTTCCTTTGCTTCCTATTTTCCCCCACAAAACTATCTCTTTCGCTTTTCTTTTTGTTTTCCCCACAGTGACCCAGATGGAAAACTNGCTTTTTATTGATCTGTGTGACTGTTTCTCTTCCTGTAACAAGCACTATCATCTTTGATTCCGGGGCATGATACAGAGATGGCAAAGAAAGGCAGAGAAAGGCCTTGTAGGCAGTGTGCAGGCAAACCACACACTTCTTTGTCCTTGCCTGGTCATTGTCAGCCCAAGATTTGCCAGAGCCCAGGGTGCAGAGCAAGAGAAATGTCAGCAGAGCTGGTGCAGAAGTGCAGATGGAGCGGATGAAGCAGGTTTGCACATGGGTACTTGGAAAGAGCACAGTGGGAAGGCATGCTCCTTGGGTGCGAGCACATGACAGGCATTGGACACCACACCACCACACCCCAAAGAAAAGATGATAGT
>VYZR01012949.1:55057-86338 GCA_013400675.1 Oxylabes madagascariensis | reverse complement strand
AGCCACTGACTTCTGAGGCGTGATGTAGGAGTGTGTGGTTTAGAGCTCATCACAGCAGTCACAGCAGCCAAGGGTTTGGTGTGATTTCTGTTACTATGCATACAGGAGGTTTGGCTGGGAAGGGGCAGAAGGCTGGAACCAGTAGACAAACAGCACCAGAGATAAATTTGTAATGAGCAGTTGTAGTTGTACTATGATTATTTTTTGTTCCCCCAGTATTTATTATTCTGTTGAGCTGTGCTGCAGGGGCTTGGCTCTGGAGTTCTGTGGCAGTGCACTAATATTAAGTCTGTCAAAGTGAGAAATCTGAACTGTAAAAGAGCAGAAGCTATTTTTATATGGGTCAGGAGTGTACTGGAGGAAAAAAAGATGGGGTAAAATCTATTTCATTTACTTCACTTTAGGCTGAATTCAAACAGAAAGATTTAGAAAGCCTCCAAAAATGTGGATTCTCAGATCGATACAAACTAATAAAGGCCAGGAGACAATTACTGCAATAACATTTCTGGCATAAGTGCTAAGTGAAAACAGATTCCTCTCAGTAGCTCCACAGGAAGAAATAATCTACTTCTAATTAAAAAGAGCTGGAATAGAAGTGTGGTATGTTATGGCAAATATCCATAGCTGAGGCATCATTAGACTTAAAGCCCAACTAGGTAATACTAAAGAAACTTTCTTGCTCTGAACTCCGAGTTACAGAACTAGAATATAAAATGTGCCTTTGGAGAAGTGTACATGTGGACTGTGATCCATACTAAACTCTAAATAAGGTTGCACATTCAAGCTTTGTAATTAGCTCTTCCTAACTTGAGCTCTTGAGTGTTCAAATTTCACAATGCATTAAGGAGGCAGGAAAGGAAAAATGACATTTTAGCATCCAGATCTTATAAACTTCTTAAAATCTTCCTCATGAAGAGAAGCCAAGCTTGTAAATTGGCCAGGCCCAAACCATCAGGATTGATGGTCCCTTTGCATCATCTATGGTAACTGAGGATCCCAGGACATAATCTTGGACTGAAGTAATTACATTAACTTCTTTGGGAATCAGGGAAACTAAGGCCCTAATTAAGTAATATTAAGGAAGTTGTGTATATTATTGTTTCTGGCCTGAAAAATTAATTTATATTATCTGACACTTTTTTAATCACTGCTTTCATGGCTGAAACACCCCCCAAGGCTGGTTGTGAGGTAAACTAGACTTTTGCAATCTAATGCAACTAGCAGATGAATCTGTCTCAAGCAAAATTGTAGTGTATTCTAATTTAGTAGACTGTTTAGTGCTTGATCCTGAAGTATTTCACAATATATGGAATATGTTTCAGTGTTATATCTTGCTGCTGCTCTTAGCACAGTAGTCTGAGATTAATTTTGTTGTGGTTCAGAGGCTCGCTCGACTCTGTTCCCTCTGAGGCAAACTGGTATGGCTGCATTTACTTTGGCTGATTTTGGTCCTTAGTCAAACAGATTAAATATTAGAGGATCATTCTGACACTTGCCTTTGAGTTGGACATTACAATGTGTGTGTTCCCTAGGTCTCTGCACGGGGCAGAAGCAGGCTCAGTGACATGGTAAACCTGCTTCTACAGGAAAGTAATATTCAGATATAGTAAAAAGGTCAAGAGCTGACCCTCAGGAGCTATTCAGCATGAAGAAAACTGAAAATACCAGGCCTACAGAAAGAAAAGTCTGTTTATTGGAACAAGAGCTGTGACACTGAGTGCTTTCCAAACCTTTCTGGGTGTCTCAGAGTGTTATATGGCCAAATTAAGCAGGGAGTGTTTTTCCATTTCTTCCCTGGTGTTGGGTGCTTTAATCTGTGACAAGCCTGTCGTTGTTTCTCATGGCAAAGCTCAGCAGGGCTCTTCTGGACCTGGCCAGCACCTGAAGTCCTCTCTCTTTCCATGTTTCCCACCCCTCTGCTCACCAAAGGAAGCTGGCTGTTTCTAGCAGTAGTTGCCATGTGGTGATAGCAGACTGAACAGCAGGCTGGGAGACAGAAAGACAATAATCACTCACTGTAGGAATCTCCTGAATTATCAAGTCCTGTCCCTGTCCCTAAAAGGCAAGCCTGACACATCATCCTTTTCACAAACCAGCTAAACACCACCTTAAGACAATTTGGCTCTTTACCCTCTCTACTTGTCTTGGAACACTGCTCCCTGTCTGCACAGTTCTTGTAGCTAGAAATTACATGACCTCCCAGTTTAAGTGTATTTCTGGTCACTTTATATCCATATGCTTCTTTCTGGTATTTTTAAGCCCACCAATTCTATTTTATTTTTTCCTTGCCAAGGAAAATTAAAAATGCATAAGGTGTAGTAAAGGAGGCTAAGCCTGGACTTCATCTGTTCTACTTGTCCTAAATGTTTTGTGACATGATTGAACAAATAGCGTGAACGCAAAAGTATAATGTGAGTTTATTTGCAAAGACTTCTGATTAATTAAACCTGTCATTGTATTAGTTGCTTCACAGTGTGTAAAAAGTATCTTAAAAAAGGGATTTGTTGCCCCTGAATTGTCCAGTTGGACATTAAAATATCACTGCTGGTCATTTCTAGTTTCTTCCTGGAAGACTGTTTGGCTGAGCATGTGCATTATGATCTCCTAACTGATGTACTGAAGTTTTATTCTGTTTCTATTGTCTGTTATTTGTTTGTCTTGACAAAATGCTTAAAACAACATATTTTGATTATATACCTTGGAAGCTTTTCCTTTCTTTTTTGTTCTCCAACCTCCTAGGTAGTTCAGTATGGCCTTTGACAGGTTTCCCATAGTTTTCAAACTTTCAAGAACTGAATTTTTAAAACAGAACCAAATGAAGGTAGATGAAGAAAAACACTCAAAAAATAAAAACTAGCACTATTTTCAAAGTGTAAAGACAGTCAAACATACAAGCTGGCTTATTTTGTACATTCCATTTCTATAGTGCATGCGTTATTTTAACCTGTTTATAAACACGTCACAGATCTCATCTAGCATAACAACAGGTCACTGCTCCACACCTTGTATTTAGCTCTCTTGAAGCTTTTCCTTCCTTCACAGTCAACAAAGCAGGAACACATTCGGTACTTTTTTGTCTTTAGGAGTTTCAATAGAAGAGGGATTGTTCTTACTTGATTAATCTCAGGTGACATTAGGATAGGAAGAGTGATTTGGCAACTCGTGTTTACAAGAAGACACTTCTTGTTTACTTGCTTTGCTGATGGTAACAAAAGCTGTTAAAGGGTCAGGTTCTGTTCTGACTCACCAGACCACAGGTGGTCAGTGGAAGTAGTTGTGGTATAAATAAACAGGGTCGGGATGGCTCTTACTGAAAATCCTCTGCTGGGACTTTAACCATTGATTCTGTGGGATGGGATCTGCTTCTGTAGCTCAGCAGAGACAAAGCTGCTGGTTCAGAGCAAGGGCCGCCACCATAATGCAGGGATTCAGCATACACTGCTTGAATGGTTCAAGCATTCTAAGTGACTGCAATTCCTCTAGTACGAGGACTTTGCAGCCCAGTGCAACTTTACTACCTTTACTCCAGCACTTGCTGAAGGAATTATTGTCCTGTGTGTACTACCTGAGCCCTAAGGAAATAAATGCCTGAGGAGTGCACTGTGCACCCAGTGTTAGCAGTGGAGTAAGAGAGATATAAGTACAGCAAGAGTGAAGTCCTGTAAATTTAATCTTCCAATATGCTTGTCAAATATGGCCATGTTTATTGCCCTAAATTATTTCTTGAATCTGCAGACGGAGAGTAAACACTTTGGTTTAGACCCCTGCTTTGCCTTCACTGTTTCAGAATTTAAAATCCCCAGCCCTGTAGGCAGGGGAACACTGGCACTGATTGTCCCCATCAAGCAGGGCCTCCTGCCCACTGCTTTGGGCAGGAGAAGACAGGCATTGCTGCCTGTGCTTACTCTGAGCCCACTCACGTGGCGCCACAGCAGCAGGGAAAATACGGAGGGTTTAGGAAATGGCCTGTGTTTTGGGCTGTGTGGCCATTGCCCTGAGGCAGCCGCTGCCCCACAGATGTGGGCTCTGGCCAGGCTGCTCAGGGGCTCTGCAGAACTGGCAGCCTGGTGCCCATCAGGAACAGCTGGGGCAGCTATTGCAGGCAGCAAGGAAAGCGCAGTGTTTGAGTTCCCTTGGACTTTCAGGCATTTGTTCATTCTTGCCTTTTTTCCAGCATGTCTGCACTCAGTGGAGACTGGTGGCTGTCATTAGCCGAGGGTGTGCTGCCTTGATTACCGAGCAGAGACCAGCAGGGAGTGGTGGGGAGCCAGCCTGGTGTGGGGAAGGGGATCTCTCATGCTGACAGAACAGGAGGGTGTGTTTGGCATCACAGAGCCCTCCCCACTTCAGGGAACTCATTTCGTGTTTTGCTCCACAACCTGTAATTGACTCCCACAGTGAACTGGAACCATCAAACCAAGACTGGCTCACCCTATACCACTGGTAGACCAGCTCTGAGAGTCAGTGCAAAACTTTGGCACAAGCATTTGCAGAAGATATTTTGCTTTAGTTATTACCACTATTCCTCTTAGATGTCTCGCTTTGAGCAAGATTGTAGCGTACATTAAACATTTGCCAAGTGAAACTCAAATCCCAATGTTGTGTTTCCATCATTTCTGATCTGTTTTAACCTTCAGTCTTGTGATGCCTCCTAGGTGTTTTTTCACTCCAGTCATTTGACTGTGTGAGAAAATCAGTGACACTTCCAATTAATATTGCTAACTGAATTCAGATGGTGACTAAGTGCCACATATTTTTAAAGTTGCTACAATAATAGCTGAACATTCAAGAAAAGATATTTCTGTCGTTCAATCTAGTAATAATCTCATTTGGGAGAGAAATACAAACCTCTGAAATACAAAATATTAACAATCATTTCAAAGTTGAGTGTATTACTCATGGAGGGAATAGAATTTGTCTGCTTCATGGCTACTTCTGCCTGAGTGTGCTTCATTCCTCTGAGATCCTAAAAACAAGTCACTCAAAATTTTAGTCTCAGGAGGGGAAGATAATGGTAATTTCATACAAACTCCCCACACAGCACCCAGAAAACTCTTAGTAGTGATAATCACCAGTGTATTTCCCCAAACTATATTTAATTCACTCTTTTTATGTTTATTTTTATTCTAACTTAACATTTGCATAGATAATGAGACAAAGAGGAAAACATCTACTTTTTGGGGTTTTCTTTGTACAAAGTAGGCATCATAAGTTGGCATATGTCAGTGTGGTGGTTTTGTTTTTTATGTGAATGTATTTTGTAAGTGTGCTTAAATTCACAAAATTAGTTCAAAAAAATACTAACTGTATTCTGCATGGAAAACCTGTTGGACAATGAAGAACCAGAAAGAGCTTTGATGAGGGTGCAGAAGTCTTGCTGGCTGTTGCTTGTTGAACTTGGTGGGTGATTTTGTGCTGAGTGAGCTACAGCCCAGGAAAATCTTGTTCCAGTTGTTCCAAATCAGCAGCAAAGGTGAGATGGAGGTCTCTGCAGGAGCAGTACAATCCCATTACTCTGTAATAATCCATCACAGTCATTGCTCCGCTAAAGCCACTATTGAGAGGGAGGTTCAACAGCCTCTGTTTGCCTGGGAAAGCAAACATCAAGGAAACTCCTGATTTTGTCCTATAGATTTTAGATCCTCTGGTGCATTTTAAAAGGTATGTTGTAAAGATCAGAGGTCCCAATGACCATGCTTCAAAATATATCAAGTCTGTTATCCTGCCCCTCAGGCCATGGGAGAGAGGGCACCCTGAGCCAGGTGGAGGTTCAGGGATATCCCCATGGTGCCTGGGAAGGGTTGTGTTGTTCAGACTGTGCCAAAGGCAGGGTGGCAGTGAGAGCCTGGGGCCTGAAAGGCCACTTGGGGCACAGTTGGGGTGCCTCCAAGGAAGGCACTAGGCTCAGACAGAGGGGAGTGCAGGAGCAGCTAGAAACCTTCTGTAAACCCACACTCTACTCACTATATCACAGAAAAATAAGCTGTTAGAGGGAGCAGAAAATAGTATGTTCAAACTCTCCTCCCTGCTCCTCGAATATAGCCTAGCACTGACCTTTTAAATAGAGGCCTTCACAGCAAAATGAAGTTTCAAAAAAAGAAGTGAGTTTTTATGTTTCACTTTTCCCCTGATGCTGTTGGAGAAATGTATGTTTGATATGTATGCTTCTTCAAAAACCTGGTTCCTTCACCTATGCTTTTTGACTCTTACATATGAATTTGTTTCATTTCAGTCATAAAGGAAGAGGTCACACAAAAGGACCTTCAAGACAAGCAAATGGGAAAGCCTTGGAGGGCACACGGTGTGTCCTTGCCAGTACCTTGCTGCTCAGGAAACTTTCCCTCTGCCTGCATGTAACCTTGGGGATGAAATGCCAATGTTAAATTATCTATAAAGGACAGTGCAGTTGGAAATGTAAAAATATTTCAGTCACTATTGTGTCCCCACGTAGGTACCCTTACTTTGGGTGTCAGCCACACAGTGGTCTGTCGTACAGAATGGACTCAAAAGCCCTCTGGTTCAGCATTGTGGTCAGTGGGGATAGTCATAGGATGTTAGGAAAGATACAATCAGTTTATCCTCTTAATAACTCTTGCCTTGAATACCTAACAAATGGTTGAAAGAAAAAAAAAATAGCTTAATTCCACCACCCAGTTCTAGAAACTGAGGTTTTACTGAGTGATATTTGACAAAATGTATGAGTCTAGTTTTAAGTACAGTAATTGATTATATTGCAAATAACACTAATGTTTATAGTAGTGAGGACTTTTGAGGACCACTCTGTGCTTGGCTTCAGCAGATACATGCCTTGTCAATCTCTGCCTGAGGGAGGGGACACTTCAATCGTTGTTGTCCTACTGCATAATGAATGATATGAAAAGAAGTAGGCATTATGACAAACAGATTTGTTCTGTGTAAACTTAATACAAATAATATTTCTATGTCCTCCTAAAAAACCTTGTCATTTTTCCAGTGAAAACTAAAAATGAAAAAGGTTTCATTCTGTAAGTGACTTGCATCCACCATACCCAAACTGGACAGAAGTTAAGTTTCAAATGGAAAGTAAGGAATTCCTCTCTGAGTACATGTGGCATTTTTAAATTACTTTTTAGATCAGATGCAGCATAAGTTCTACGTTTCAAAGAAATTGTATATAATTTCATGAGGCATCTGTGTAGACCTGAAATAAGAACAAGTATTAATTGAAATTTACTTTCTTCAGGAACAGAGGGGTCTGTCTCTGTCCCTTACTGGCCTTGTCACACGTTTTGGCACCAGAGCAAAGCATGAGATGACTTTCTGTTTGTTATAGCTTCTGTAAATTCATTCTGTTTTCATCTGTTACTAAAGATGAGAATATCTTGCCTGGAACACAAACACCCCCAAACCTTCTGGACACATACATACATGGTTATCTTTTATGAGAGGTTTCCCCTCTGGAGTCTGTAAAACTGTGACATGAAAGGCTGCGGCAGCTGTCACTTTGGTTGCCATAGGTGATGCCCCCCTTCTGGCTTCACTGGTTTCTGTCCCCCTGAGCCCCTTTGAAAGAGTTGACTGAAACTACAAAGCTTTACCACATCCAAGGCAGACAAGAAAAAGGTTATGCTGAAGAGAACAGTGATGATGGAGGTGGAGAGGAAGAGGGATATGGAGGGAGCTTCTCACCAGCTGCTCCCTCCTCCCCAGATGAATCCTGGCTCTGACACCCCTGGATCTCATTTTCAGTTAGCTTCTGGGAACTCTTCATGGGCACTTGCACTACGTGATGTGCACTGGCCTTTGAGGGGAGCAAAAGAGCAGATTTCAGGCTCCTGATGGTACAGTTTTACTTCAGCCATAAGCAAGAGAGTATGAGTAAGAAGAAATTGAGAAGTATAATAAATTAAGGTGCTATTTCACAGTAGTCTTCTATTAACTAAAGGTCCTGGCCCTGTTTATGATAACATTTATGTTTTTAGGCTTCTGATTTTGGAAGAAATCACCACAGTAGTTGAACAGGTCAATCTTTGTATTGCTATGGAACTGCAGAACAGTAAGCCAGCAGTATTATTGGAATAAATGTATGTTGGCAGCTATTAGCCCAGAGAATTATTATGCACGCAAATGTGAAGAGCCCGATGTATTGGCTCCAGAAGCAAAATCTCTACGCATTAGTCTCTCTAAGCAGTGATGACATGATCAAACATTATGGATAGGCTATTAAACAGGCTGTCTGACCCTTAAATTATACTCTGAAAGTGCTTGATATTAGCCACAACAGTTGGCAGCAGATAGCCTAAGTCAGCTGCGTATGTTGTGCCATTCCCACACTGCTTACAAGCAGGGCATGAGGAATGCCTTGGGTTGCTTCGCTACTGCCTCCTTTTAAAAAAAGCCTGAGTAGATGTTATTTTTCTCAGGGTTCCTTTCAAAACAGTGTTGCTGGGCACTCAAACTCTGGGCTTGTAATGAAGTGCAACAGCAGTCACACTTCTTCTGTGGCAGCGCCATTTGCACCTTCAGTCCCTGGTGGCAGTGGGAGAAGCCAAACGTGCCTTTGAGGATGCCCCTTCTGATGACATTTCTGCAGAGCACAAGGCTGTGGGCACCTGCAGCAAACTGCAACCTGCCACGAGCTTGCTGCCCTGGGAAACTCTGTCCTGACAGGCTGCATTCAAATGTGTTTATTGACTGAATATCTTGCTGACAGTCCTGAGATGATAAGCAGGTACTTAGCATTCAAAATCCTATACAGGTTGTGAATTGCTAACAGGCAAGCAAATGGGGACTCAGCTTTTCAAGTACCAAATCTGTTTGTCTCAAAACAGTTTCTTTGCTACATTTTCCTATCAAATTTGCTACTCCAGGATGTTACAGTTCCCACAGGCTTGAGTCCTGACACCTCTCTCGGCAGAATGGAACAATATGCTCACTTTGCATTTCCAGAACAAAAACAGCAGGGTGGTTGTTAGATTTGTGCATTGATCTTTCCTTATCGGTGGGAAAACCATGAGCTTTTAGCTTTAAGATATATATTTCTACATTTTTCAGTCAGCAAAATGAAAGATAAGGAATGCAAGGGAGTACAGATGGAGTAGAGAGTCAATACAGGGCATAGTCAGATTTTGATAAATCTATTTGCATTATCTCAAGAGGCTCTTCTTGTTTCTACATGGGACAAGGCATGCTTTGACTCTGCAAAACACTTGCCAACAGAATTTCTGAGCTGTTTGTGGAAGGATACATGGCTAGATACTCTTAAGGAAAGAGCAGCTTTTCCAGATTTGAAAGGTTTGGGCACTTCTAATAGTAGGGGCTCTTTAGACAAAGTGAATGGGAATGTTAGCTTAGTAGCAAAGCTAGCATCACACTCAGAAATGTTTATAGTTTCACCCTGCCCCAAATATTGTCATTTCTGAGTGCTAGGGGGTGTGCATGGAGGTGTTTGAGGCGTTTGGGGCATGCAAGAGGGCCGTGTAGCAGGGAGGCAGCAGTCGGGGAGCACCAGCAGGCTCCTGCATGCACAGCCCTCGCAGAGCAGGCACAGCACCACCACCTCTGGGAAGGCTCAGAGCAGCTCTGAGCCGTGCAGGTTTTAGCAGGCAAGAGAGCTGGTGTGAGATGAGGCACAGGGAGGCAGAGGCTAAGTATGGATTTTCACACAGGATATGTGAGACTTGACATACTTGCCTTGTCTCTGGGCTCCTGCGCAGTTCTCGTCACAGCCACGGCAGCTCTGCAGCAGGATCAAATGAGGCTGCAGATGAGGTACAACTGCTGCTTATGTAACCAATGCCACCTGAACCACTGTGCACACACCCCCCACCCCTCTTCAGCAACCCAGACTAGCACAAAGGGATGCTCCCCGCAGAGCACAGTGTGGATCTAGCTTCTTTTTTCAAATCCAATTATAAAACTGTATTATAAACCTCTGACAAGCCATGTTATTGTTAGCAAAAGTCTTCAGGTACTTCTAACACCAATTCATTTACCAGCATGCAGCTGCTAAGTGGGCATGCAGCCTGTTGTTTCCCCTGTGGGTCCCAGCAGGAATATCTGAAATAGGTACCGAGTGGGCAGCGGCACAGTTTGCAGCCACCAGAGCGCACAGCCCTACCGGGAGAGGCTCAGCAGGCTCGCACTGCTGCCTGCAGGCACGGCTCTCAGGGGACATCATTACATCACCATCAGGAGGGACAGGGATAACAATCCTACTGTGGCAGCAGAGGTAATAAACGAGAGAAGCCGTCGCCCTCAGCAGGGATGAAAGATAAGAAAAAATATGTCAGACAAAAGCAGAAGAAATTCCCTTCTGTGCTAGTTGTTACATCAATCCAAGGAGGACTCTTAACCACTGCTGGCTCTAATCACACCTGCAAACTTAGCAAGAAACTCTTGTTTAGCTCTTCTTGCCACCAGATTTGC
Organism: Oxylabes madagascariensis; assembly: GCA_013400675.1. Classification (NCBI taxonomy): domain Eukaryota; kingdom Metazoa; phylum Chordata; class Aves; order Passeriformes; family Timaliidae; genus Oxylabes; species Oxylabes madagascariensis. The sequence continues at coordinate 75,931 of VYZR01012949.1, read as the reverse complement.
TACTGTCTCTCTTTTCCATTTCTAAGGTTCCTATCTCAAGAGTCTACTTCCTCTGCCTCCTCCTCCTACTTCTACATCCCTCCTTTCCCCCTTGGTCCTCCCAAGAATAGTGGCAGCCCATCTACAGTTTCCCTTTGATTTGAATGGCTTGTCCCAGGGGAGGAACTATTTCTGAGTCCTTAGCCTTCAGCAAAGCTTTAATACTATATATCTAAAATACTGTCTATATAATGTCCAGTCTGATTGAGGGCAACAGAGCTAATGCTCTGCTTCAGATTAATATAGCACATTTAAATCCCTCTGTGAATGAGTTTCTAGAGAGAGAATGAAAGTTTCTACAAACTTTTTTTCGCCTGTCATCTCCATTCCATAGTCACTTATTTCTGTTGCAGTCTGAGATACTTCCTTAGCATTGCAGTAGACATTTCATTTTTTCTGCCCGTGAAGCAGCATCCTGGGAATTTCTTATGTGTTTTCTGTGTCTCTGTGTGTGTGTGTGTGTGTGTGTGTGTGTGACTTCAGTCACCTCTCGGTGTAACCGAGAGAAACTTTTTTTATTTTTTTAAGCCAATGTTGCCCTCCAGTGGACAAAGAAATACATACAAGCACCTCCACTTTTTGGAAAGTCATAAGGTGCCGAGAGTGGTTTTCTCACAGGAAGCCTCAGTGATGCATGTGGTTTGTAAAAGACAAAGGCTTGCTCTCCTGGGTTAAAGGAGTAAAAGGAGTCCTTTTAGCAACGTATTGCTTTTCAAACCACTGGGAAGTCACTGTTTATGAGCAATTTCTTCTCACAAACTATCAATGCAAAGTCAGTGCAAACCTCCTTGTCCTTGCTTTGCAAAATGAGTGAGCCTTAAACTGGTGGGCCATAGTTTTCACTCATGTATATGACTCCAGTGGGACTAGAAGCATGGCCACATCCTGAGATTTGTGGAAAGAGTGGGCAGTTCAATTCATATTTAAAAACCATGCACCTGAGAAAAAGAAAATACAGGACACTAGTGCTGCCATGCCATTTCAGGCAGCTGTGAACTTAGACTGGGATGTTACAATTCAGTGCAGAGCTCTTTCTATAAATATTGAATGCTGGAAGATGACGACAAAGGAGAGAAGCCAAGGCCAGTAGGAAGGAAGCAATAAACCCCATAATTGTCTATATACACATGCAAAGTGTATAGGAAATGAGCACCAAGTGACATTACGGGAAGGAAATTATGGCTTAGCTGGTAATGTAGAACTGTAATGAGATAAATCGGAGACCTGAAATGTTAATATTGATGGATGCAATCTGTGCAGAAAGGACAATGAGAAAAAAATGAGAAAAGGTTGCACTGTACATCAAAATCTTGTGTGCAAGCTGCACAGCATAGGTGGATAATGAAAGAAATGGTAATGGTGGTTTTTATGAGTCATGATGAGAAAGAAACAATATAAAAAGAAACATTCAGATAGCTGCAGATATACATCACTGGCTTGGAATTAAGAGGCTGATAAACTGTGTCTGAAAAAAGATATCAGAGCTGATGGTGTTGCAGAAAAATGAGTATGATGGAATCATTGTCCCTATAATGGCGTCTGTTATCCATACAAAGAAGAATGTTTATCAGTGCAATATGGAAAAGATTCTCATTTTCAAAAAGTCACTGAGAAATAAATTTTTATTGAATCCAACCTTGCCCACTAAGGAAAACATCCTTGAAGTAGTAATTCAGGAACCACTAATGTTTTACTGGTCCCAAGATAAGGACACCAGTAGTCATCATGATCTGTGAAGGTGATTCCTTCTTGATGTTCCTAATATCCACATAATAGTCTAGAGCTAGATTCCTTTCTTTTTTAAACTTGATGGTTCTAAAAACCAAGTACCACTGAAAATTAAGAGAATTAAGTCTAGATTCACTAGATGTATGCTGAATCCTATGGTTTGCACAGGAATACTTCTCCTATGAGATTATGTGTTTTTCCAGGTTTAGAAAAGAACCATTTTAACATGCCTTTTGAAGGTATTCCACCTCTCATTGGCTGAGTATAAACACAGAACAAGACCTATGATATAATGAAAGGTTGGAGTGCTTGGCTGAAGAGGGAAGATTTGGTTTTCCTTGCTCTGCTGAAAATCTAATATAAAAAATACGCAGTGGAGCAGAGCTGGAAGCTCACATTGCCTTCTCTCTTATGTATTCAGTCTTATATTATTCAATCAATAAGCCACGTATTAGGCTTTTACTGTCATCAGTGCTTCTGTGTAATTATTCTGAAGCCTCAGAACCTTTTGAAGAAGATGATCCCTTCTCTTTTATCTCAACATGCTTTGCACATTAGCATTCTTACCCAGTCCTTGTGATGGCTGAGATCCCCTGAAGAGCACTGCATGGAGGTATCCCAGGTGTTGGTTAAACACTCTGTGGGCTGGGAATGAAGGCATCACTGAGGTGGCATCAACTGCTGGTGGTGTCCTCTCCACCAGAGGTGCACTGTTTGGCATCCAGTGGGACTTTGAGAGTGCCTCGTGGCTTGAGTGCCCATAGAATGCACACACAAACACTCACCCCAGCAGGATCTCACTGACGAAAATCTGAGACCAAGTTCAGGCACTTCCAAGATTTTGTGTGAGCTCTTTGGGCTCTGAAGATTTAGCTAGCGCTGGCTTTTAAATAGGAAGCAAAGATTTCTGGCATAAGTATTTTTATACTGCAAAGAGCAAGAAATCAGTTGTTAATTTTGCAAGTAGAGTATCTATATTGACTTACTGGGATTATGATTATTTTGATAGTTTTTGCTTCCACATTAGTGGTTTTAAAGAGTAAGATGATTTTTGTGAAAGAAGGTAAGAAAATCATTTGTGGAATATGATAAGAGAACCTTAGAGAAAAGAACACAGTAGTAATTGTCATGTTTGTGTAATGAAAGCAAATATTAATTGAATATGTTAATGATTAACTGTAGAAGTTATTTCCAACTCATGAATACTCTTGAATCACTTGGCTACATTTTATGGAAGAATAAGGGATTCTTCTCAAGAAAAACAGAAAAAAGAATACTAAAAAAACAAGGGAAACAAGAAAAGAAGCATAGAGGCCAAGTTTTCATTATCATAAATCAGGCTTAACTGATTAAGATGGCTTTATAGATGCTTTGCATCAGCTGAACAGCACAAAGTAGCTAAGAGCACAAGTAGATCCAGCTCTCCTTCTGGAAAACAATGATGTCTTAAGACCAGAGATTAGTGCTAAAATTTATAAATGCACAAATAGATGTTATGAGGGAAATTGCAAGAATACCAAAATAAAAATCATCAGAGATAATGAAAGGAAAAAAGTAAACAAACAAATAAACAAAAAGTTGAAAATTAAAGAGAAGGAAGAAGAAATCAAGAAGAAATTAAGGCTAATGCAGAGTAGGACACAAGTAACTCCACTTGTTTGTCAATAGAACAAGTTCTTCAGCCAACATTTTATCAAATCATCAACTTAAATCTAGAGGTATCAAAACAATGAAGAATGCTTTCACTTGAATAGTTATAGTCCCAAGTCAATCACCTTCAGCTACATTTCTGCCTCATTTTTGTATGTGATCAAAACTATTTGCTACATGAAACTACTTTTGGAAAAGAAATACAATAACAATTCTTCAATTGCAACTTGAGTTGTTTCAGGGCACCAGATTTTGTTCGTGAAGGACAGCATACTGACACCAGAGCGGCTAGTGGGCTTGCTGGAGAAAAGAACTGAGGTGGTATCAGGAATCCTGCCTGATCTCTTGCAGCTAAACTGAATTATTTGGGCTTATGTTTCATTGGGGCTTATTTGTCATTAACCCATAGATGAATGACAGGTGTAAATCAGGGTAACATATTTCAGCAGGTAGAGAAAAGGACAAATAGACTTACAGATATTCTGAGCTATGATAAATTGGGTTCATTCACTTGATGAATGATTTCTGTGTAATTCCTCCCATTAGAACCGTGTAGTTTAATAAGGAAAACTTTGTTCTATTTAAGATTTGTATCAGAAATTCAGGTATGGGTTTCCTTCCTGTATTTTTCTGACATCATCATGTTGTTCTTTTTGTCCAGTTAAAGAGGAGACTCTTCTACTTTTACGGTAGAACAGATCTAAAATGCGTGATCTACTCCACAGAGCTTCACTGCGGTAAGTGCTTTAAAAATGCCCACCAAAGAATAATGCCAGTCACAACAATTTTACAGTTTAAATAGTGAAGACAGACAACAAGCGAAAAATAGCATTACTAAGAGCTGAGATGAAGAGGCCAGAACTATCAAGCAAGACAGATAGCTAGGAATGAAACAAGTTCCCTGATTCCTAAGCCAGCGTCTCTCCCCTAGATCATACCACTACTTTCATGAGATTACTCTGGAGCTTTACACTGAATCCTAATGACCCCAAATATAAAGTCCTTTTTATTTAATGTTTTCTCAGCTTAAAATAAGGTCTATATGTTCCTGCACAAGCACAGAATGAATGCTCTAGGAAACAGTATTTTCCCAGGGTGAACACAACACTATTTCTAGTTTGTAGGTGTCATACAGTAAGATTCTGTTACTGCATCTTTTAGTGATTTTTATACCTTGCAAATAGTATTTTCTCATCATGCCAATAAATAAAAAATAACCTGCCCCAGGAAGGCTTAGTTCCAATCACTCCAGCATAATAACACTATAAACTTTTATTCCAAGAAAACATGACGTAGCTTCTGTCTACCTAGTGCAGAGTACTTCCAAAGACAAGACAAAAGTAATAATTATTATAACCATCTTTTTATGTGGATTTGCAGGAACATAGTGAAATACCAGGGAGAATTTATGGTGGAGTAAAGGATAAAACATTAACTCTGCATCAACTCCATCACAAGTTGTGCCTGAGAGGCAGCTGTTCACTTTCAGTGTTTCTGATTTTACGCCTAAATTACTGATGCAGAGACCATAGTTACATGAAAATTACATTCACCTGCACCGTGGATTAATGGGTTTCAGAAAGTTAAAATGAAGTCAGGCACTTTGAGCTTCAGATATAAAAGATCATAAGGCTTGTGCTTGCTCTCTTCAGAGATGTACAAGAAGCGATTGATAATTTCAGATAATAAATAATGATTAGGAACAAAAGGAAAATAAAAAGATCTGCAGCATTGTGTTGGATAAAATGTAGACCAGGTCATTACAGCACAGCTGGCATACGTGCAGGACTCTGAATGAAACCAAGACCAATAAATCACAGGCTCAGGCTGTTTCTAGCTTAGATTTGGGGATTTTGTTGTTGTTCTTGTTGTTTTTAAATTGTTTTTAAAATTTTTGCTTGCTTGTTTGACAATGGAATTATGGAAAGATCATCTGTCAAACAAAATATATTGGGGGAAGTGTCTCACTCTACAAGAGGCTAGAAGTCTTTTTTAATATAGACACGTGAAAATACTGGGTCCTTAGGCAAGACATACCTAGAAACAGATTAAACCATGCAGTGGCCTATTACTGGGAGGTGGAGTAGAGGGCAAAATGTGTCTGTTTCTCCCAAAGCATTGCATTTCAAACCTAAATACTATATGCTTAGTACTGAAGTAGAGCTTAAACTGAAGCAGAAAAGCAATGTTTTCTTTGATTCCCACCCTGCAAGTCACATTTGTAAGGAGGTTTTAATGTAGGTTCATAGAAAAATCCAATAATTGGTTCTTTGTGTAATCACAAAGGCCTAATCCTATGCTCATTAAAGTAATTGATAAAACTCTCACTGACGTCAGTGGTGTGGGATTGAGCTCTAATACAGCATATTGGCTTTTAGACATACGTGTCACATGTGAGAGTTAATAAATGAAAGGCACAGAGACAGAAGCTACTTGGAAGAACATCTTTTCAAAGACTGAATGCTGTGTCCTTATCTCACAGACACACACAGGCAGTGAAATGGCTGATCCAACCCAATATTCTTCCTGCTCCAGGATAATGGCAATGTTTTTAGTCAGTGATGGGAGATGTAGTGAGGGAAAGGAATGCTTCTAGATGTGCTTTAGCCCACCAAGGAGAAAACGCGCATTTCCAAAATTGTGAAAAAGAAATAGAGAATGCTCAATAATTTTACCCACCGCACAACAGAGATGTTCTTGCAGAATCACACAAATTACAGTATTGACTACGCAATCTCCAACTTCACTTCTTGAAAAAGCAATTCTACATGCACAAAGGAAAAGCTGAATAAGGGTTTATTAATTTAGGACCAGCTGACATGCTAAGCATAGTAACTGTATCTTACACAAGGTAATACTTTTGTGCCCAGAATACTCCTCCTAGGTCAGCAGACCAGATGCTTTTTCCAGTGTAAACAAATGAAAGAGCCTGGACTCTTCATCTTCTCCAGCTGAATTAAATGACACCATTCCATAGTAGGCCAAATCCTGGATTTAGATAAAGTAACAGAATTGAAATTAATTTATGTTGATGTTTTGTTTAGATTTGAATGGTGACAACTAAAGCAGTTAACCCTCAAAACTCTGACTTCCATTTTCAATATTAATTGTTTGTTGTAATAATGACTAAAACTAAAAGTGAAATTCCATTGTGCTGACTTTATGGAAACTTTGTTTATTCTACTTTTCCTCCCACGTCTTGTATTCCCAACAGTTTATAAAATCTAGTATAGTAACTGTCTTTTATTTCCTCATACTCTTTGAATAAGAAACTAGTCTCATCACCACTCATGAAATGCCTCCTTTCTCTCGCTTTCATTCATAAACCCCACAAATCCCACAATCAAATGCTCCTGCAGGATTACACCCACACACAACCAGATGAGGAATTTAGACTCCTACTGACCCAGAATTAAACATGCAAGTGGGTTCACATCTGGAGATTTAAATCCAAACTCCCTTCCATAGAAATTCAAAGAGGATCAGATTCGAGCTTCTGGTTTTGCATCATTTCTAGTCCTAATAATTTTAACTTAATCCAAACCTCAGCTACAGAACTGTACAATTTTAACCAGGACACTACTGACAAATTTGAAAGTGAAAATAGGAAGCTAAGAGTGACATTTGCAGCTATTGCCACCCATTAGTAACACTCAAATAGACATTTAAAGAACCTAATTTTTCCCTCAGTCTGCTTCTGCACTCTATTGAGACTACTGATTTCAGTGGAGTTATCCCTAACTCACCCCCAAAAGTGGAAAAAGGTTCCATATTCAAAAGGGGAACCAACATGGCCTTATGTAGGCAGCGTAAATTTTCATTTGCTCTCTGTTCTTTGAAAGAAAGGGGTTTTATTTTTATTTCTTCCCAAGCTTTATCCTACAATAATTATTTGCCCAAGTCATCCTCAATGAGGACTGGGGTTTTGGTTACTGAATACCTTTTCTGGTTTATATTTACCATCATAAGGCAATCCTGGTTTTGTAGACCATTTTTTACTAGGAAATGAAATGAGATTACCATCAGAACTTTTAGACATTGCTGTGATTCAGTTTGCAATTGAGCACATTTTCAAGTTCACTAAACAAAGCTTCTTTCATCCACAAACAGATCAAATGTGATTCTGCAGCCAGCCACAGCACATGGGCAGTTAGAAGTGCCACATCAGTTCTCAAGGCCACCTGACTCAGGTAAGTGGATTTGCAGCTGGCATGCATGGGTCGGTCTGCTGTGAGGGCAGGCTACAAACCTGCACAGCTTATGGACAGAGAGGTAGAAAAGGTCGAGATGTTTGCCATGTCAACATCAACACATACATTTAAAAATCATATTGCACCACATTTACAGATGCATTTAAAAACAGTAATTTAAACCCAGGCACAAACCAGTAACTTTTCAGTTCAACATGGGTTTACAGTTTAGTTCAGCTGTACCTGGGAAGAAAGAAGTTCTCTACCTAGATAAAACCTCCAGGCTTGCCTGTTAATAGCATAATTGGGAACTTTTCCCATACCAAGCAGGAAACCCATATTTTGTTTTGCGAAGATGCAAACTGATTTCCTTTACAGGAATTCAGGCTTTCTATGCTTAGTACATTGCTGTTATTAGCACAAAGGCTTGGTGCCCTCACAGTGCCAATGTGCACTCCTGGTGCCTCCTGGCAACAGTGAGTTACTGTCATGGGCAAGGACTGTCTTTGGTGTGCACCAGAAGGGGCTGTTTGGTTTTTCCACAGCTCGCATTTAAAGGTGAGATACTTTTTTTGACCAGTTTTCTGATCCCAGAAAATTATTTGCCCTTAACCTTTTTGAGAAAGAAGTTGTCTTACACACAAGAGAGATGAGACAACCCAATCATAGAATCATAGAATCATTGAGGCTGGAGAAGACCTCCAAGACCCTTGATTACAACTATTAACACTGCCAGGTCCACCATGAAAACATCTCCCAAAGCACCACATTTACATGTTTTTTGAATGCTTCCAGGGATGGTAATCCTACCACTTCCCTGGGCATCCTTTGTCAATGCTAGACTACCCATATGGGGAGGAAACTTTTCCTGATATCCAACATAAACCCCTCTGGTGCAATACCCTCTCATTCTGTCTTGTTACTTGGGAGAAGAGGCTGAACTCCACCTGGCTACAACCTCCTTTCACATAGTTGTAGGAAGTGATAAGGTTTCCCCTGAACCTCCTTTTCTTTAGGATAAACAGCTTCCCTCAGCCACTTATCAGATTTGTGCTCCAGACCCTTCTCCAGCTCTGTTGCCGTTCTCTGGACACGCTCCAGCACTGCAATGTCTTTCTTGTAGTGAGGGGCCCAGAACTGGACACAGGACTTAAGGTGTGACCTCACCAATGCCGAGCACAGAGGGACAATCACTGCCCTGGTCCTGCTGGCCACACGGCTGCTGACAGAAGCCAGGATGCCCTTGGCCTTCGTGGCCCCCTGGGCACAGCTGGCTCATGGTCAGCCAGATGCAAGGTCAGGTTTATCACAGAATTCCTGTTGGTATCGTGAGAGCCTAGCGCCAGAGGGCCAGCGGCAGGGCTTTCATTTGGAGGAGAGGTGAGCAGCTGCGATTCGGCGCTACGGCTGTGTTTGTGCGCCCGGCCCGGCGGCCTCAGCCTCTCCTTGCCGAGGGCACCCCGGGCAGGCCCCAAGGCCGCAAGAGGGCGCCCCGGCCCCGCCAGGCCCCGCCGCGCTCATCCCTCGCTCCCGGCGCTCATCCCTCGCTCCCGGCACTCATCCCTCGGCTCCGGCGCTCATCCCCCGCTCCCGGCGCTCATCCTTCCGCCCCGAGCAGCTCCGGCGGCCGCGAGCGCCCCCGGGGGGGCCCGGGGCGAACCGAGCGCGCTGCCGAAGGGGGCGGGCAGGCGGCGCCAGAGGCGGGGGCGGCTCCCGAGGCGCCTCATCCCTGCCCCTGCCGGCGGCGCCGCGGGAGCGCCCGTGCCCTGCCGCAGTGCTCCTGCAGCCCGCCGGAGCCATGTTGCCCCGGGCGCTCCATTCCGCCTTCCCGGGGCGTGCGGGGCAGCGGGGTCCCCTGCGCCCGCACCCTGCAGCAGGAGGCGGCGGCAGGTGACACCGGAGCCCTTCCCGGGGATGCTGCTGATCCCCGCGCTCCGCGGTCACCGGCGGGCCTCGGTGCCGCGTCTCGCCCGGGCTCCGAGCTGGGGCGCCGGGAGCGCCTGGCTCTGAGGCGCGGACGTCATTCCCGCGGGCTGTGCTGTCCTTGCTCACTTCGCGAGCTTGGGAATGGGGGGCGTAGTGACAAGGCCGGAGCGATGCCGCTCGTTTTCTCCGTCCTCAGCCCCAGCGATGGACGTCTGCCCCGCGATCGAGCGTCACCCCTCTGCATCTGGGCAGAGAGCGAAGGTGACAAAAAACGATGGCATCCTTTTAGTAAAATGTTTGACCAGCAAAATATCCACTATAGATGCATAATGGATTTTTCAGTCTCAGGTGCTTCTGAAAATGCTGTGACTTCTGTTTCTCTTGTTTAGGTTGTACAAACCCATCATACGCTGGCCCTGAACAGGAGAGCCAGGAGTTGGTCTAAGTGACAGTAACTCATCTATCCATCTATCTATTCATCCAACCAACCAGTAGGATGCCTCTGCTCAGAGAAGAGTTTCAGTGCCAACAGCTGTAGCTTGGGTTTTCCCAGGGTGCTTATTCCAAACAATACCACTGGACTTGGCCAGCTGGACATTGGGCCCAGACAAGCACCTTCACTGCTGTTTGTGGTCTGGGTTAGGTCATTAGTGACGAGCCCAAGCTGATGTCATGGATTATACTAAAAACCTCTCAAATAATTAAGGCCAGGTACTTTTCAACACCATGTATTTGCTCAGGATGTTCTTCTGCAGCTTGGAATAATAATTTAAATCTTTCTCACCTTTTCCCATATGAGCAAGGGTGGCATTTAACTAGTGAAGAGTGGTGATTGGGTAATGATTTGGATACAATTTCAGAAAAATATGAGTGCAAAAGAGTTAGAGCAAAAGTAGGTATTCTGCCTAATGCCCTCAGCTACCATTAAGAAACATGAAAATCTAATTGTACCGAATAGAAACGTACATCTTCATCACTGATTATGACACGGAAGAAAATTACTATATGATTGGCATCATAATGGCCAATGTTGAAATGTGATGACACGCCAATATGATGTACATCTCCATTAGGAATGATAAATCAAAGGTTATTCATTTGTGCTTGATTTATGCCTGGGAAATGCTACCAAGGGAAATCTTGGTTTAAATCTCTCAAGTCATAAAAAAAAAAAAAAAAGCCGGGAGTGCCCTCTTCTGGCAACAGATGACAACTGTAGTCCCTGCAGTACTTTCCTCTGCTGCTTTTTGTTTATGAATGTAATTTAAAATTTCGATCTTTCATTATTCCTTTTACCACCACCATGGTCTATGATATTTTCAGTAATATAATTCATAGTCCTTTCTTGTATTTTATCCTCTGTTTCAGAAGTAGACTGGATAACATTTAATCCTGTGAAATCTTCCTTCTCACAACCAGAGGCCTTAATCTTGCTGGTAATCTTATTCCAGGAATACAGCAGAAAACTGCACAGGGGCTGTGCAGTTTATTACTGAACATGGAGGAAAGACATCATATTTTTTCTGAGTTAGATGAGAGACACCACCTCATGGGTATGTTGAACCGGATCTGGATCACACAAGGAAAGAGTTATTGATGGGACTGAAATTATTTGCTGAACTGTTGTCTTATCCTAGGCATCTACTCTGTAGTTGCCTGTATTTAATAGCTGCAGAGAAAAGAGTGGAACGGGAGGTGAGAGGGCGGAAACACCTCAACTTCTTTCTTGCTACCTTTCCCTGCACTTGTTGCGCTTGTGCACAGCATGCCGTGCTGTCTGTCACTCACGGCTGTGTGGGGGCATCGGCTCTGGCCTTTTACCTACAGGTAAAGCCTTTCAGCTGCTTATACCACCCCACCTCTAATTCCTAAATCTTCTAGGAACTTTTGAGATGCATCTTTCTCACTCTTCATGCAGCTAAATTCTTGCTTAAGTTCACATTATTTAGCAGCTGAGTTGGTGCAACCTTCTTTTCTCTGGCCTTGACGCATGCAGGCTTGCCTTTGCCCTAATCATACTGCATGTGGCTGCTCTTGCTTCAAAGATCATTTCCCTGGCCTGTCTCTTTGAACATGTCACTTTTCTCTTGGCAGCACTGTGCTGCCTCCCCCCTCCCCTATCTCACATCAACATAAGCTGCCTGTCTTCATTTCCAAGGTCCCCTGGGACCACACCTATCATCTCTCATCGTCAGGAGGCAGGAATAGGGAACAGAGCAGCTGCAGTAACTGCCCTGCCTGAGCAGACTTCCAGCTCTGCCATGCTTGGTCCTTACATTCCTTTTTGGAAGAGGATGTGGGTAAATATAAAAGGGGGTGACTATTAAAGGCAGTCAGGAATGAAGACAACTCCCATGTTTAAATGCTGTTAAAACCTTAAAATGGTTTGTCACCTTTTGTTTGGAGTTACCATCCCCCTGTTTTCATCTCCGAGCAAGCCTGTTCTCATTTTCTCCTCTGTGGTATCTGTCATACTTGGAGAGTACCCTACATAAACACTCTCAGATTTATATTGGTAGCTCTCTAGAATCTCCTTTAAAGTCTCCTTTGCCATAAGGTCTACGAAAGGGCTTTGACAGCCCTTAGACTGCTAGTGAGGTAATACTGCTGTCACTGAGCATTCATTTCCTTTATTCTCCCTCTGTCTGTATCCATCTGTGGTCTCTTGTCCTCTGTTTAGTTTGTAACCACTTTGGGACAGGGCCATCATTTTGGTCGATGTTTACACAGTGCTCCAGACAATATTTGTTGTTGGGGTTCCTATGTGGTTCAATAGTACAGAAAATAAATAAAAACAGTAACAGCCTGTGGCAGGTGCTCTCTTCTTGCATAGACCTCATTGATTTCAGGCTGTGGGCTGAGCAAATTGCATGAATGTGGCTTAGGTCTTGTGGGTAACTGAGAAAAGGGCAGAAACAAAAGAACAGTGCTATGTGTTCCATTCGAAATGCTGGCCAAAATGCCTTTTTTTTTTTTTTGTAGAGCAGATCCAGTGACAACCATTTAGCTTTGTGTCTTTTCTTTCTAGAAAAGGGCAGGGGGGAGAAGGCAAAATTTTACAAGCTTTTGTTTCTGAAAAATAACAGAAGGCCTATAAACGGCAGGAGGAAGAAAAAAACCCAGACATTTGAACATTTGAAGATCTTCAGATCTCACCTTTTGCCCTTTTTAGTTGGTATAAAACTACTTTAAAACTCTAATCCTCAACTATTTTCATAACCAATAGTAAACTGTGTCTTTGCCTGAGTTTCCTAATTTTTTAGGAAATTAGGAAAGTATCTCTTGCTCTAACTAACATAGGAGCCATAACCCTATTTTTGTAAGTCTTGATGATTGATAGGGAGATATCATGAATTGTTATTATTCTATGATAGCTTGAGTTTGGTTTTATTACAAAAATGGGTATAAATACTGTTTGATGCTACTGCCTGCTCTGGAGCTCTACCAACCTCCAGAAATGCCCAGGGCTTGCTAGAGGGGGCAGGGCAGGGGATATGGCTGTATTGCAAAACATTCAAAAAGAATTCTCTATGGCTCTGAACTGCAAAGTTATCTGTAGAGAGCTCTCTTTAGGCTGATAGAGAGCATAAAGTGAGCAATCTTTGGGATGAGATCTCAATCCAAATGGTGCAAAAGTGAGTTAAAGTACCTTCTCAATACCAGTACAACACAGAACCTCAGCCTGTGTGGTTTACAATGCCAGCAAAGAGCAGACAAAAAAATAATTACTTGGTGTAATAAATCATAGTTCAGTGTTAATTCTGTATCAAAGTATTGGATAAAAAGGACAAGTATCAAATGGGGTATAAAGGAACTGTATGAAACCCATAGAAGGGTGGAATTTTAGTCTGAGCTATGCTTAGGATACTAGAAGAGCCCAATGTTTGATGTCCTTTAATCTGGAAGTTCCCCATACATTTTCAGGGTACTGATTGAGAAAATTAAGATATTCTGTTGTAGACAAAAAGAGCCCCAAAAGAAGACCACAGGAAACATCCATTGATGAACATAAGAGAAGCCAGGCTGTGTAATGGGCCATACAGCATGACACAGTAGACAGCTGTAACACAAGATGTTGGATTGCAGAGTCATGCTTGTCCTCAGTGGGAATGCTTCACTCTTTGGCACTGATCCCTGCATAGCCAGCAGTCCAAGTAAGGTGTCATACTGAGAAACAGGACCCAAATTATTAAAGACCTGAAAGCAATGCAGCTTCTGTCACCTACTCTGAACTAAGGCTTAAGAGGATCACTAGGTTTGTGTTGATTGCCAGAGTATGATCAAAAGTTACATGCCTGAAAGAATACAAATGCACGAGAAAACTGAAAATAGAGAAAAATCATCTTTCTGTGAGATCTTAAGTGTAACATTTAGATACAGGCTGAGATAAAGAATATTCACCTTTCTGTAAGTCACTTTTTAAAATTCTTTTTCCAGTCCCATGCCCATCTTTCCTCAGTGTTAAGCTGATCCTGGTGTCTGCAAGCTGGCTCCATTTTTTGTCCTTATTACTGTCACTCACGGACAGACTTTGTCAGGACTTGACAATTAAGCAGTAATATGACATTTCTGTTGATGTCATGGGGACCATCCTACAGAAGCATTCAATTTGGGAAGCATGAAATTGTTTTTTGTTATGACCTGAATGATTTTTGGAAGATTTTTCTTTGTGTTGGTTGGTTTTTTTTTTTCCCCTCATATCTAGTAAAACTGTTCTAGAAGGAAAAGGAAACACAATAGCTGAAAAGCAAGGCAGTTAATGAGACTGAACAGGCATAAGAACGTAGTAGTTAGGTGGTATGTTATGGGCCAAAGTGAAAGCATTTATTTATTGTCTCGATCAAATAGCAACATAAGGTTCTTCTTTTGCCCCTTACGTTATTAGTCTTGTAACATGGAAAACATTTCCTTTCCCTTTGGAACTCCTCCAAATCAATCCACTATGTTAAAGAAACCCAACCTTTAATACTTTGTGATAAATAAAACATCAGGAATAAAGATATACACATTATGACAGATAGTACCAAAAAAGCATGCACAGAACTGTTCAATAATGTCTCCTTAGAAAATTCCTCTCCTTATGTTTCTAAGCACTTAAGAATTTAGTGTCTGAGCACCTCACAATCACTAATAGATTTTAGTTTCCCTTCACTCCAAAGGCAGAAAAGTACATTGCCCTTTTACAATTTAGGAAATGAATAGTCAGGGACTTGCCTAAGGTCATATTTATTTCTTCTGGAAGTGGGGCTTGAGTCAGGTTTTCTGTGTCATGGCCCAGTACCTTGAGCCATCTATTCACCCACTAACAGATCTGCATCACAGCATTTAGGAAAGGGCCATGTGATGCATAATGCTCATTGGCCTTTTTTAATATCCCAGGTCCTTCTAGTCCTGAAAGAGTTTGCTGTTAGCTTAGCCTTTGAAAGAAGCTGCTCTCCAGCATGGTGTACATTTGTCCTGACTTTAGGTGTTGTACACAGCCGTACAATTTGTGTATTTCTAGCCCACCTCCCAAAGGAAATTGTCATGGCATGGTTTGAGACCAAGGTTTGCAATGTGTTTAAAAAGCACTTTGCTACATATGGCTTGGTTGGGAAAATTCTACACAGGCAAAGTGATAAAAAACCAATCAAATGAAAAACTTCCCTCCGGCCAAGCTCTAAAAGGGTGGATGGCGCCCAGTCGATTCTCCCCCCATGTTTAAGTTCTCTAACCCTTACCTAGGGGAGCACTTAAGCACTTCAGCCTTAAATGCTTGAGCAATCACGTTGCCTCAGGGTGGGGGGTTGGGGAGAATATTCATCTGCTTTCCTGGGTCAGGACCTTGACCTGGAGACTGTGGATATTTGATTCTTTTGAAAACCAGCGCATTTCTTTAGCACTTTACATGGATTTGGGAGTCTAATTTTAGGTAGTTGTATTTTCAAAATCCAGGCCTAAATACACCCCCCATAGGAAACACAGCGTCCCTGTTTGGGGGGCAGAATGCTCCCATCAGGGATAATTTCTTTAAACTACTGGCCAGCAAAGAAAGAAACAAGCCCAACCAACCATCCTAGCAGCACCCTCCCCCTGCAAGCCTTTCCTATCCCCAAGGTTGGTTTGGGATCCTGGATGCATTTTGAATGGCTGTTGATACAAAGTCGTGCTCTTTTCATTTTCATGTCACTTATTAAAAGAGGAGTCTTGAAGCTGTTGTTTACTGCAGCAGTGCTTAGGAGGGAAAAGAATAGCGAGTGTATTTTTAAATGCCCTTAGCAGCTTTCTTTTTATTTTGCTCTCCAAGCCCCTGCTATTCAAGTTCCCTTCTCCTCAGAGCACTAACAGCTAGATTGTTCTGTGCAACCAGCTCGCATTAGCAAAAGGAGTCATGCACATCATTCCCATGAACTGCTTTAACAGCACAGTCTTATATGATGAAATGTGCCTCAAAGACAGAGGATGCCAGATAAATATTAACCACATAGTGTTCTCATTTAGACTTGCATTTAAAATAGCATTTGGATTTTTAAAATGCATACTTATATTATTTGGTATCAGTCATCTTTGTCTTCCCAGTTTAAGAGATTAGATATGCCAGAGCATAACAAATCTGCATTAGAAGCATGGGGTTTGGTGGTTTATGTTGGAGAAAAGAAAGGGGGTGGGGGCTGACATCTGGATTTACTGTCATACCTCAATAATCTACAAACCCTAATTTCTCATCAGTGAGTCTGTTTCCTTTGTTTACATTAATTGCATTGAAATTTCTGTCAATTATTTAAACTCTGAGTAGTCATAACTCCTTTATTGCTTTGTATAGATAATATGAGATCTGACTGTGATTAAATTCATATATGGACAGGCAGAATGATTTCTTTAGATTGTAGAGATTCCCTGGAAACCCTTCTGCCTCCCGGAAAAGGTTCAGTTTGGTATGTATTAAAATATGCCTGTGACTAACTGTCATTTGAGAAGCATTCCAATTTCACTGGTTGTATCAAAATCAAGCTCAAAAGTATATTCAGAAATGTATTTACTCTCATTGCATAGATTCCAACATGCTACATAGTATAAAAGAAACAGAAATATTATTTTGTTGGGTAGTGTGGGAGAAGAGAAAAACATATTTTTTCCTAATGTCAGACAATTAGTTTCTGATTTATATCTTAAAGCACACCAGTTGTTAAACCTTGCAATTTCAACTTAGCTAGCACAGCTGTGGATGGCTTTACAGAAAACTCATAAAAATTTAAAACGATTTTCTAAGGCAAGTAGACCTCTTTATTATCAATGACAGTGAATCCTGTGTCTAGATGTGGATTTTGTATTTTTTAAAAAATACACCTTCTTTTGGTTCAGTTTGGGGATTTGATTTTGTTAAATCAGTGGTCCTTTCTTTCTTCATGGTTAATGGCAGTGATTGACAGTCACATGGATGTTTTTTCTGTAGCCATCAGTACCAGTGACTAGAAAAACAAGCAAATAGTCCCCACTGCATAATAAAAAGTAGAAATTGCGTATCTTAAACATTTCAATCCACTTTCAAAATGACCATGCAACGCTGCTTGAGTGCATGGATATAACTTAAAACACAGTGTACTTAAAAGTTGAGAGCACACCTCATAACTGAAATTCTACAAGCTGTGGTTACCATTTACGCACAATTTTGGACAACGTGAAAACATAAAAGCCTCTGTTCTCAGGATTGTTGCATATTACCACCATTCATCAAAACATTGTGGTAGTTCTATTCTTCTCCACTTTATATTATTTTCATAATTTTTTATTATTTGGAGACTGAGAATCTGCACAGTAACAAACCAATTGGTTTATGCGTTGCAGTATGGACAAGAGAAAGATTTTAAGTGCCCTGCTTCCAGGAGGTTTTTTTTAAATCATAACAAAATAATTAAAAGTTGCTTGACCATACCTTTTTAATTGGCTCCCTGATAGAGGGGTTAATAGGAATTCTAACACCTGTGTAAAAAAAAGACAGATAAAGAAAACAGTGTAATGTAAAATAATTCAGATTGTCTCTGTGTAAATGAGGCAATAAATGCCTGCAACATGAAGCTCAGTCTGACTTCACAGCAGGGCTTGGTGCTTAATTGAAAGTCCTAACTAGACCCATTTATCAAAGAAATCACTCAGAGGGAAATTTAATTATCACAATTAATCTATATTTTTTAGAAAGTCCCAGCAAGGCACACTGAAAATTTCTTTGGGAAGAATTTTACAATGCTATTGCCAAAAAAAGTCAAGTGCCAAACCTCTCATAGGTTAAAAAAAAAAAAGAAACGTGGGCAGGCACAGGGCATGTTTTGTGAGGAGCAGCTTGTATTGCCACTTAGACACATCTCAGAGTAATGAGCACTGTCACAGCAGGAGCTCAAATGGAAATGTTTCTTCCTAAGTCACAAAACTGCTCCCTTTGCAAACTGGAGAGAACATCTGGCTTCCTGAGAGAGCTGCCCCACAATATGCCCGTGGAATTGGGTCCTTGGCACAGTTTTGCTTGGCTCTACAGGACCCTCAGCGCCCCTCAGCTGCCCCCATGGGTCCATGCTCACAGTTTGTCCTGGTGCACACACAGAAAGGCCAGAGACACAGCATGGCCTTTCCTTGGGAACGAACACATGAAGCTTCTGTAGAGTGAGGAACCAGTGGCACTTTTTGTTTCAAACACTTGTTTGAGTGGAGATCTCTCCAATAGAGTTGCCCATGCTTTCGTCTATGTTGAGTGTCTGCCAGTGAGCAAAGTGTCATCCTGAAACCAGGGTACTTCCGCTGAATAACTGGTGATATTCAACTCCCAGCTGGCATTGACTTAGAAGCTGGACAAGTTGGGAAGGAAGGTGACTCTGAGCTTCGTTCTTGCACAGCTTCACCAAAATTTGGTGGTTGCCAAGAGGTTTTCCATTGGTGGCTTTTCAAAGACCAGGTAACACTTGAAAGTTTAGTTCAATTTTCTCTCTTATTTTGAAAAGCAGCCCCTTTTTTATGCAGAACCCTATCTCCATTTCCAAGCTTCCAGTGTAAGCCTGGTATGCTGCAGGAGGCTACTTCTGGAGCAGACAACAAGTAGAATTACATTTACATGCATCATGTGGCACTTGACATGCCTGAATGAAGATGAAAAGAAAGCCCCAAGAAAGTATGCAGGTCTCTGTCGAGATAAGATTCCCCTTCAGTCAATCAGTGAGCTGATGGATGGTGTTTTTTTAGGGTTTCTGGACAGTAGTGTGTAGTACCTGATAGGTGGGGGTCTGCTTCTTCACTTTGAGACTGCAGAGCTCCAGCACCTGCATTAGAGGCAGGATGCAAGGAAGTGGTGTACTCACACTGGCTTCGATGAAGGGCAGCAGCGGCACTTCAAAGCACAGGGAAAATGAGGACAGAGATTTTCTCCCACTTTGTGTGGCTTGCACAGCCCCACAACTACTCATGTTTCCCAGGCTTAAAGGGGGCTCATAACTCACCCTAAGGTAGCTTAATTTTCCTTTCCATTTGTCATAGTCAGAACATTAGAAAGTATGACCCATGTTAACATTCTTGTGCATCACCTTCCTCCTTTGTCTTCTGTGGGAAAAGTTTCAGCTTGGTCTCTTGATGTCACTGGAGTTGTTTACTGCCCTTTTTTTCTGTATTTCCTATGTTATTCAGGTTATACTAATCACCAGAGGGGAAGGAAACAACTCCAGAGCAGATTGAATTGACGTTTAATTGGATATCCTGTGAAATAAACATTGTGACTTGGATAAGATTAAAATATGAGTCACAAGTCTGGTGAGTTTTCAGCTGTCAGGGAATGCAGTGAAGGAATGAGGCAAGAGCAGCAAAGAGAGAGCAGCTAGAAGCAATGCTCAGTAGAGCAGCAGCTGCTGGACTTGCATACTTGTTTTCACTAGGCTTAGACTAAAGGTACAGTGGACAAAACTTGAGAAAACAACTGACAGTTCTTTATTTAAGAATTATTACATTTTCAAACAGATTTTCAATTTTTTTTTTTTTTGTCTGTACTGAACCCATCTGTGAATGTCCTCTAGCAGTAAACCACTGTCCAGCTCAGCTAAGTTCTTGGATATTAAAGGTGAGTACTTAGAAGTGCTTCTGGAGAAGAAACCTGCAACAGGTTTGGCATCTTCCATGTACTCCCTTTTTATGTTTGATACTTTGCAATACTTCCGGTGAGTAGATTTGCTGGAAGAAACAATTTGCAGACACAGAAATTAAAACTATATTGTAGCATATTTGTTAAAATATGAATTCCACATAACAGAATCACTGAACGGGTCAGGCTGGAAGGAACAACAATGGCTCATCTACTCCAACATCCCTGCTCAAGCAGGGTCATCCTAGAGCAAACATCACAGGAATTGCATCCAGACAGTTCATGAATATCTCTAGTGAGGGAGACTCCACAATCTCTCTGGGCAATCTGATCCATTGCTCAGTCACCTGCAAAGTAAAAAAGTTCTTCCTTATGTTCAGGTGGAGCTTCCTGTGCATCAGTTTCTGCCTGTTGCCTCTTGTTGTATTGCTTGGCATCACTGAGCACAGCCTGGCTCCCTCCCCTTTACACCCTCCCTCCAGATGTTTATAAACACTGAGGTCCCCTCTCTGTTGTCTCCTCTCGAGGCTGAACAGACCCAGCTCCCTCAGCCTTTCCTCATGAGGGATGCTCCAGTCCCCTCACCGCCCTTGTGGCCTCTGCTGGACCCACTCCAGGAGCTCCATGTCCCTCCTGTGCTGAGGAGCCCAGAACTGGACACAGCACTCCAGATGTGCCTCACCAGGGCTGAGCAGAGGGGCAGGATCACATCCCTCGACCCACTGGCAATGCTTTTCTAATGCACCCCAGGATGCCAACGGCCTTCTTGGCCACAAGGACACACTGCTGGCTCATGGAAGGCTTGTTCTCCACCAGGACACCCAGGTCTTTCCCTGCAGAGCTGCTTTCCAACAGATCAACCCTCAGCCTGTTCTGCTGCATGGGGTTATTCTTTTCCAAATACAGGACCCTGCATTTGCCTATCTTGAATTTCAGATGCTTCGTCTCTGTCCATCTCTCCAAGTTGTCAAGGTCCTTCTGAAGGACTGCACAGCCCTCTGAAATGTATAATCGCAGCCTTTTACATGAGCCTCACTTGATTTACCTGCAGTAGACCTGATGCTACGCATACGGACAGACCTCCTCATTCAGTCTCTTAACAAACATCACGTCAAACTCCTGCTTAGAATCATAGAATCATAGAATGGTTTGTGTTGGAAGGTCGTCTTTAAAGGTCATCTAGTCTAACTCTCTTGCAATGAGTAGGGACTTGTTCTTCGAGATCTGTGCTCAAGTTTTTCCAGGAAA
>VYZR01012949.1:16003-53595 GCA_013400675.1 Oxylabes madagascariensis | reverse complement strand
TGCATGGGGTTATTCTTTTCCAAATACAGGACCCTGCATTTGCCTATCTTGAATTTCAGATGCTTCGTCTCTGTCCATCTCTCCAAGTTGTCAAGGTCCTTCTGAAGGACTGCACAGCCCTCTGAAATGTATAATCGCAGCCTTTTACATGAGCCTCACTTGATTTACCTGCAATAGACCTGATGCTACGCATACGGACAGACCTCCTCATTCAGTCTCTTAACAAACATCACGTCAAACTCCTGCTTAGAATCATAGAATCATAGAATGGTTTGTGTTGGAAGGTCGTCTTTAAAGGTCATCTAGTCTAACTCTCTTGCAATGAGTAGGGACTTGTTCTTCGAGATCTGTGCTCAAGTTTTTCCAGGAAAGGGGCATCCACCACCTCTCTGGGCAACCTGTTCCNGAGTAGGGACTTGTTCTTCGAGATCTGTGCTCAAGTTTTTCCAGGAAAGGGGCATCCACCACCTCTCTGGGCAACCTGTTCCAGTGTTTTACCCTCATTGTAAAACACTTCTTCCTTATAGCTAGTCTAAATCTACTGTCTTTTAGTTTAAAACCGTACCCCTTATCCTATCACAACAGATCTTGGTAAGAAGTTTATTCCCAGCCTTTTACAGGGCCACTTTAAGTACTCAAGGGCCACAACAAGGTCTCTACAGAGCCTTCTCTTCTCCAGGCTGAACACCTGAAATCTCAGCCTGTCCTCGTATGAGAGGTGCTCCAGCATTCTGATAATTTTTGTGTCCTTCTGCTGAACTCACTCCAACATGTCCATGTCTGTATTCCAGAGCTGGACACAGCACTCCAGGTAGGGTCTCACCAGAGCAGAGCAGAGTGACAGAATCCCCTTCCCTCACCCTGCTGCCCATGCTGCTTTGGATGCAGCCCAGGACACACTTGGCTTTCTCGGCTGTGAGTGCACACAGCTGGGTTATGTTCAGCTTTTCATCCAACAGCACCAAGCCCTTCTCAGCAGGGCTGCTCTTGATCCATTCATCCCTCAGTCTGTGTTGGTACCAGGCGTTGCCCTGATCCAAGTGCAGCACCTTGTACTTGGTCTTGCTAAATCATGTGAGATTCCTAGGTGTCCACTGCTCAAACTTGTCAAGATCCATGTGGATGGCATCTTGTCCTTCAGGTGTGTCAACCACAGGACTCAGTGTGGTGTCATCTGCAAATTTGCTGAGGGTGCACTTGAACCCCCCTGTCAATGTTGCTGATGAAGCTATTGAACAGTACTGGTCCCAGTATGGACCCTTGAAGGACACCACTTTTCACCAGTGTGCACTGGAATACTGAGACATTGACTACTTCATAAGCTACAAGCTAAATTCAGCTCCCTTCTTCTGAGCTGCGTTCTTCTTTGCCTCCGTCCTGAGGTGAGGGAGAGGCTGGCTGTGGTGGAAGATTTGGTGATGGAGGCAGCTGTCTGGCAGAAACTGGCCAGACACCAGGTCAGCCGTTCTGCATTTCCGCATTGCACCTGTGGAGTGGCTGATGGCAGCCTTTGCTGGCTGCTGTCTCTCAGCAGTGGCTGTATAGCAGCCACCTGGGTGTGAATAGCTCCCAGCATTTGACAGTTCCCAGAGCTCTCTGATCCTTTGGACATTTATTGTAGCTTGGAAATTTCAAAGGTTGTTGGTTTGCTATTTGCCACCAGGTGGCCTAGCCATTCCACCGTTCATGGGGAACGAGACTCCATTAGAGAACAGCAGCTGGAACTTTTTAAGCTTTACATATTTTTCTTCCCAAGCCTCCACCTCCCCTCCTTCCTCCTCATTCAGTTGATTAAAAGCGATCAGGGCTGCTCTGATTTATCAACTCAATCCTTTACGCTAAGCAATTGAGAAAGCTGGTGCTTCCAGCCTTCCAGCCCCAGCTTTAGAGATCAAGCTCAGCCGTTTCTGTTTACCTCTTAGTCCAAATGAACTCTTGCCATAACAACAACTCTTGCAGGTACTTTGGACTTTTCCTCGTGCGGCAGTAAGTGGAGATTGATTCCTTTGTTTGTCACCTCGGGTATGACTCTGGTAGGTGGTTTTGTGACCACCCAGCAGTTCTGTGCTGGCCACATAAGCTGGATTTATTTTTTTATAAGCTGCCTTGTGTCCCTGGAGCACTGCAGTATGGATTCAGTGGGCCAGAGGATCTGACTCAGCAAATGGGTTTTGATTTTTATACCTGTAGACGGCAGTCCCCCTACTCAGTAGTTTCGGGATAGCCGTGTGGGAACAGGCTGAGCTAAGAGCTCCTTGGGTTTCAAGGGAAGCTGGCATTACAGCTCATGCATTAAAAGTTGGGACTCACTTCCCATTTTGGGCTAAAAGGAGATAGACTTATGATCTGAAAATGGGAAGGAAAATACTCTTCGATGTTTATCTAGGCGTTTACTAATGAGAAGGGTGGGAAGGCTCCTGCTGTCACAGCAGTATGAACTAAGAAAAAACATATTTACACCAGTTGTATTACATTGAGATACAGGTATTGGGAAGCCACTGAATGACTTCTTAGGAGAAGGAAACAGTTTCAGGAGAAGATGTTTTTTTTCATGTACTGCAACACTGATAGCTTAGAAAATGGTATTTTCTGCCATTTGCATAATGCCTGAAATTTTTCAGAAGGTACTTTCAAAACAAATCTCAGTAACTAAAGTAATTAACTATGATTATTTGGTTAAAACACCCATGATTCATTTATTTACCCATCTCTGTAATTATGCATTTCAGCTTTGATGTGAGCAAGGGCAAGGTGCAATGATGACAGGCAGGACCATCATGTCAGAGCCCAGCAATAGAAGCATCTTCTCAAGATCAGTTCAACTCAGCTCTGAACTGGTGCCTGATAATCCCAAATCAAAGGTATGCAGTTTCTGACTGCTCCCTATCATAACACAATTGCAACACAAGTCACAACTGCATTGGGCTGGCTTTCCTAAACAATGTGGTGATTGAACTTTTAAAAATATCGGTCATTTGGAGAAAATATCAGGAGTCCTTACATTTGGTAAATGGATTAGTTATAAATAATAAATACCTGGAAATTGGTAGACACTTTCAGTTGCATCACAAAAATGTCATGAAGTAGAGCTGGATATTTCAGCTACTTTAACCTAGCCTTGGGCTCAGAAGAATCCAATTCTGGTCATTTGCAGGATAAGCAATCAAGTTCAGGGTGAGGAGACTTTAGCCAAGGTGTTACTCTGGATTACACCTCTGCAGATAGAATCAGATGCTATCTCCTAGTCTATGCATCCTCTGAGAATAGAATTAATTTTGAATTCTTGTGTCATCTGCTTGCTTGTGCACTTATTTGCTAACCGTCTGACTGAGTGAGATATTCTGGGTCAGTATGATTTAGGCATCCTTTATTACACAGTTTCCAATTCAGTACATTTTTTAATCAAGACTAAATTGAAGTCAGGTTCCAGGTACATATAAATATAACATATATTTAGTGAATACATTGCAAATCCCCTAGTCTAATTTTGAATGTAACTATAATAGAATAAGAAATATGAAGGTTCCTTTATTTTATAGAGGAGTGTTAAAATATTGCTGCGTCTTAAAGGCAAGTTAAAACCTATTTTCATTTTTTTAAAATCACATTAGCTAAAAGCTTGTTAAGGAATAAATAGTCCAGAGGATAATTGAGACTTAGTTGGCTTAAGCATTAATGAATCAAAATCAGATGCCAGATCATTAATTAATTCTACAAATTATAATGTTGCCATTACTGGCAAATACTATGAGAACTAATACCAAGGAGAAAATTAAACTGCATAGTTTCCCTTCTTACTACATAGCTTTTGGCGAAAATAAAACTGCAGTAGGTTTTCTTTTGTTATTACATATATTGTCTCTTTTTGAAAAACCTATGAACAATTGTTAATTTTTTAAAACATTTCAGTTTCTTTAGCATGCTATTTATAGAATCTGCCTATCATAGACTGTAAGGATATTTCCATGAGTGTTGTAACTCACGGAAACTAGAATGTAGCAGAAGTGACAGAAAAGTCAATTCAACACTTCTGAAGCCTCACAA
Organism: Oxylabes madagascariensis; assembly: GCA_013400675.1. Lineage (NCBI taxonomy): Eukaryota > Metazoa > Chordata > Aves > Passeriformes > Timaliidae > Oxylabes > Oxylabes madagascariensis. The sequence goes on along the minus strand of VYZR01012949.1, from coordinate 49,551 downwards.
AACTTCATGCCCCTTCAAATCAGCCTCTTTGGTAAAAGATTTAATAATAGATGGGTCTTGCAATGTGGCCCAAAGTGCCACTATCTCAGGCTCTGCCAGACCAATGCAGAAAAGGAATTAGATGAGAAGTGAGTGAGGCAAAAGAGAAGGTCAGCTGGACATTTCTAGCCATCACTTCTCATTCCACAAGAAGAGGAAGCTTCAATATATTTAAATGGTGGTGGACTTAAACCACTCTTCTGCAGAGTGCAGAACCAAGCTGGGGAATGGGCTGTGATGGAATACCACTGAACCTTATAAAGAATGAAACACTAAATGGTGATGAAGTGATATAATGTGAGATAATATAATGACACAATAGAACATCAACCTAGTCAGAATAAAACTTTAGGGTCAAAATGACAGAGCACCATTATCTGAAAACTCACAGTATTGGAACTCTTTGTCTGGTGTGGTATATCTTTTCCTCTTTTCCCATTATGTGACAGACACCAAGATTATCTTGGATCTAGAACATGAAGGTGGTCTAAAACATACCCAAAATGCTTTAATTAATCCTGGAGACCAATCAAAAGCAAATGTACCACAGTACTAGTGAAATAGTTTGCTCACTTAAGCATCACTAAGTGGGTAGGTGTACTCTCCTCTGAGATTAAATTGTCCTGAAGGATCCAGCATAGACTGTCAAGTCTGATGCCCATAAGAGCGATCTGTGCCTGTAAGAAAAAGCTGTAGAAGAATGTCCCGTTTTTTTCTCCATATCAATTGCTATTTTCATTCAGTTTTCTTCCTCTTCTTAATTGAAAGAAAAAGTCTGGGTGCATTATTTCTAGGTAAAACAGTAAGATAACCTGAAATAGAAATATTCTTGCAGTTTCCCAAAATGAATCACAGTGCAGTTTCCAGTAGGAATCTGAGACTCATGAATCTTGTTACCAGGAGCTACATTTCAGCTGCAGAATAATAAGCCAGCACCTTTTTTCAGCCCTCAGTGTCTGCCCACCATTAATGACAGCCAAATCTTTGCCAAATCAAATCTATCATCTAGATCAGAGGGTGCTAGCACCATATTAACTGTCTTTTCTGATAGTTTCATATCTACGCTGAATAGATGAATTCTTGGTAATTTTTTACCCTTTGGATCCTTTGAACTACCTAAAGATGTTAACCTTTGCCATGCAATAAAAATTAAACTGTCAATAGGCAACACTTTGGATAATAATGTATTCTAATATAACTACATTATCTGTCCCTCTACTGAATTCATGGCCCTTTTCCATGTTTGGAGACAACAGATAGTACTAAAGCTGATTTATTGCAACTTTTGGCCTTCTGGCAAAATTACAGTATCTAATAATAGACCAGTAATTACAATTTTCCCCCTGAAGTTGCTGTCTTGAACACAGGTCCAGAAGAAATTGAGAGCAGCCAACAATGGATGCCTATTAAACGTGCATGAGAACAGGACAAGCACATAGAGACAAGCTCCCTCCAAGGACTTTTCCAGATTGCAGTTACTTGCATCTCACCAACTTCTTGAGGCATTTAATAGTACTTGAAGAATTTTTCTTGTGTGAATTTGTCCAGTCTTTCTTTTTGTTAAGATATACAGCCAATATGGGTCACTCTTCTAGTTTTAGTCTCTCCAGCTACCCTGCTAGACTGGTGGAAAGATGATGGGCTTTTTTTGTAATGAATAACGACTCAGAGGTGGAAAGGACTCTTTTTACATGGTTGGATGGCCAAGTTCATGGTGAAATAGCTGCTATAATTCTGCTGGGATTTCATATTATCATTAATGATTTGCTAGGGCACTTGAAGCCTGCAATGCTATCCCTTAAAAGGATTTAAAATCTAAACACATTAAAAAAGCTCTGCATTTGCGCTGCGTGGCTTATGTTCCTATTTTCTGACACTACAGCCCTAATTCTTTTGACACTCTAAAATCTGTCACTGTTGGAAATTATTAATGCCACCATCAACAAGGAAAATTACAAACCTAGGAACTTTTACAACTGTGGTGTGAAAACACAGTATTCAGCTGCTGTAGAAACATCTTTGGCATGAAACTGTCTTGTTCTTTAGCTTGTTTTCATATTTTTCCACTCATAGAGGTTAATTAATTGTAGTAATTAATAGTTAGACCAAATTTATGCAGACTAACAAAAACTTTGTTCCAGATGGATGCTGCCATGTAACAAGGGGCATTTGGTAATGACTTTTTTCTTTGCCAAAGGGCGTCCAGTGGAAGATCACAGTTATGGCAGTTTGGGGCGAAGGAAACAAAACTGGCTTTCATCCATGCAATGAGATATCTTGTGGCAAATATCTTACTCTAACTGGTAAGTGACACCAAAATAGATGTGCTTTTTAAAATCCATTTGTTACATCGTACAAGCTTTCAGCCAATTTATTGAGATAATTTGTATAGAATTGATTTTTGTATATACTTTTATCGGATAGGCAAGCACTCACTGATGCTTAATACGCAATGGTCCTATCACAGAGTTCTGTATAATCAACAGCCACCCAAAGATTGGATGACCTGGAAAAAGCATTAGATGGGGCACAATTCTTCTAAAAAAATAGTCATGCCAATATAATGTCCCAAACAGAATCACTAATTCCCCTATGCATGTCCCTTTTTTGTCTTGGATTGTGTCACCTTGTATGCTTTCATCACTGAATGAAAGCAACTGTATGCCAGTTGAACTAAGTTCCTATAATTAAGATAATTGTAGTGATGTAAAAAGGAAAACTTTCTATGTGGCCACAGTGTCACTAGGCCCGGAGGCTGTATCTCATGTCTTTGATGGAGAGGCTGTGGTCTGTAATGCTGGTGAATTTGCCACAGCTCTGGTACTTTAGATGCTTCTGGTTTTAAACCCAGTGTTCCCAATCCACTTCTCACTGTGTCATTTTGGAATTACAAGTTCATTGGCACATACCTTCAATAAGGTAGCATGGACTCTTCCTGCTATACTGTCATTTACACCAAGTGATGTCAAAGAAAAAGAAGGAGAAAGGCACCACAATATATTCAATGAGCATTTTAGATTAACAGTTTGGGGAATAATATAAATTGTAGTAGATGCAAGGTGGTTTGTTGGGTTCTTTTTCTTGCTTGTTTGTTTGTTTATGAGGCTATCTTAGAAGATGGGACACAATGAGGAAAATTCTGCCCTTGGGAAAGTTAATGGGAAACAATTCTGCAGTTGCAACAGGGATAGGATTTTTCTGATTGTGTATTATTCCATTTCCGTTCTTCCCCCTCTCCCTCCTCTCCAGCACGCACACGGTAGACAAAGAACAGCGCCTCTCCTATTTCAGCTGTCATTTCAAAGAAAGAAGACTGACTTAATTCCCTATCACCAGGTCACTTAATTGCTTGGCGGTCATAAAGGATAACAATTTTTATTGTTCAATTTAATTAGACAGCTTCTAGAATAAAATAATTTGAATTTTCTCATAACACAATCTTTCTCTTGGAAAAAGGATAAAAGCTTATTACAATGGGAAATCATGGCTTGAGTCACATCCAGAAAAACCTTAGCACCTCAAGTCACTGAAATAAAACTTCTTTGTGTAGACAAATGCAAAACCTATCGTAGTTTCTATAAGAACTGAGAGTGATATTAAGTGTTTTTTAGCTATGTTGGTTTTTGGAAAATAAGTTAAGCTACTAGCTAGGGAGTGTAAAGAGAGGCCAGAGAAACTGAAAAATAAATTATGTTAACTGATTATGGCTAAGGATGAAAGCTGTCTTTAAGATCTAACATTTCTTTAGGGTGCTGCAGAACCTCACAGCTTCAACAGACACAGTAGCCACCGTACAGCAAAAATATAAGTTCTGACATTTAAAAAATATTTTCCAGGGGTCAAAATATCTGACCTATTTACAGAAAAGGAGCAGGTTTGAGAGCTTGCCTGTACTGGTGCAGAAGGATGCCAACCTCAGCGGAGTTTACTTTTTTCTTAAGAGCACACCAAAACCTCCTGAAGTTCACCAGGGATTTTGTAGCACCTGTCTGGCAAAAAATCTGCTGGTCATCTGACTTTTCCTGTGGGTATGTGTGTGATGACTAAAAGAGGCAGGGAAGTAGATGGGAAAGGCACTGAAATGGGATGCTTTTTTACTTCAGTAAGTTTACAAAATCAGTAATTTCTGCGGGGAGCTCAAAGCCACAAGCCCATTCAAGAGATTCTACACTTTACCAAAGCAGTTTTTTTCTCAAAAGCTCTTCTGCAGCAATCAAAATGTATTCATTTTTTCACAGGTTGTGGAACTGAAGGGGTGAAGTTTTCTACCTTGTTTAAGGCCAGCAATTTGCCTAAGGTATCCTCTGAAGCAGTATCAGAGTAACGCTTTCTAATTTTATTTTTTTAAATACCCTGCTAAATCTGCAGAAGTAACCTAATCCAACTCAAGCACAGAGCACATTTGTTCTGGTATAAAACATCTGCTGGAGGTTAGTGCATGTTGTTTGGAAAGAAATTTAAGTTGTCCAGAGAAGAGCCACTGGAATGAGAGCATGAACTTCTCTCTAGGTGTTCTGTTCTGTTTTAAGTAATGTAACTATAGGCCAGTTTCACAAGATACTAGACTGAAAAAGCCTGGTCAACTAGGACATGGAGCCTTCCTCTTTCCTCTTTTTTCCCTTTTTTCCCTTCCTGATTGCTTTCAGTAACCCATGGAGATGTGCCTCCTTTGAAGCCAGGCATTGCTGGTACAGTAACTGGAATTAGGAAAATACACTGGCACAGATTCCATATCTCTGCTCTTCTCCCCTCAGATTTGTTACCTTCCAAATTGCTTGCCCATCCTATTACTTGATAAAGCACTCAGGATGTTGCTGCACTTGAAAATGACCTGGTTTACTCCAACCCTGTATATAAACTGCTAGTGTACATCTAGATGTTCTATGAGTTCATGCAGCTCAGAATAGACCCAGTAATGCCAGTGGAGCTGCTCCAGTTCACCCCAACTCTAGGTCTGAACCATCTTTTCTCATTTGGTTCTTTAACCAGTCCCTTTTCTTTGTTCCAACTTCTTTTCTCATCTACATTTATCGGTCTAGTATTTTGACATTTTATGCAGTCTGGTTTCATTTACTGTTAAAGATGCATCCCCAGTATCAGGCACATAATTTTCTAAGCCTCCGTCATGCCAAGAGAGTTAGTAAAACATCAGTTTTTCACTTCAGTTCCCAACCCATATGTTTTCAAGTAGCACTAGGGAAACATTTTTTACAGGACAGACTCCAGAGATGTCTTCTAATATCATCAGCAATGATAATCAAAAGCTGGTTCTGCAGAAGCCTATGGGATTATGAGTCTCTCAAAAGGAAATTCAGCAGCTTTTCTTGCAGTAGCATTTATTCTCCACCCTTGCATCTCAGGCTATCCTTCACCTCAAGGTGGTGACACCCTGGACAACTCCATTTCCATATGCACTTCCTATTCAAGTGTCAGGAAGGACCCTTAATCCAGGGTAAAAGCCCTCCTGGATTTCTATGGGAAACACAAATCAAATGCTAATAACAGTTTATCTTAGTTCCTAGGTGATGCAATTATGCCTCATTTACAGTTGCAAAACACCTCTGAGGAAGTTGGGCTTTTTTTCTTCTCTAATTTAGACATAATTTCAGCTAGTCGTGACATCAGTGTTAGGACCCAGACTTTGCCACAAAGGAACAAATTGCTAATTTCAAGATTTCTTGGCTAATTCCATTCAGACCTAGAGGTGATACAGCCTGTTTCTGTCCTGTGATTGGCAGCATACTGGATGTTTATGAATATCCAGATAATGATCATCTTTTCTGCAAACCTTCCTGCTAGTGACCTCTTTGACAAGGAGAATAACACAGAGCACAAAGGAGCAGTGAGCGCCCTGCTAAAAAGTTCAACCAAGTACTCTCCAGAATTGATTTATCTGCAGCAATCTTATTATTTTGCACTCTACCATTTCTCACTATTTCTATTCTTCTCCCTCCAGGTGTTCTATTTCCTTCTCTTTTTCTTCTTCTTCATTTGTTCAGATGATGCCTTCAGGACTTGCTGTGCCCGCTGTCCCTCCCCACAGGATGGAAGCATTTTGGTACCACCTCACTGTGGAGCCCAGCAGAGCCCCACAGACACTTGAAAGAGGATTATGGGTCCTTTCCCACAAATCTAAAGACAGTCATCACCTGCCTTGGCTTGTGACTACCTCTTCCCAGATAATCCCTGAAAGAGGTTTACTGACAATGCAAACATGCAACTCCATTGAATTTCTGTAGGGGCATTGCTTGGCCATGAGGGCAGCAATATGGTGAAAAGCAACAGCAGCCCTCCTGTGCAATGCCTCCCAGCCAGCCTTGCTCTCCTCAGACTTTCAGAAAAGGGCTTTGCAGTTGTCTCCAACCCCTGCAAAAAGTGTGGGGGAAGTGGGGGGCCAGGGCCTGTGCCAGGGGGAGGGGTGCAGGGTGCAGCAGCAGGGGAGGCAGGCAGAGGGGATCTGACCCCAGTCCAAGCTGTGACAGGAGAAATTGAAATGTAAATTCTGTACTCTGGCAATAAATTTCACAGCAGCCTAATTTTCCTAGGAATGACGCCTTGGGCAGAGCCTGTGTGGGCCAGAAAGGAACGGCCTTTAAATTTCTAGAACTCCTTAATCCGCTTTATCAGTCACTTCTTCCTAAACTGCTGCTGCTCCCTGAGAGATTTAAAGCCACAGTGGCTTCTTCAAGGCCTCTTCCTGATTATTATGTTTATTCTCATCCAGTCAAGACAGTGAAACATTAGCATGTGATTTATACTGCGGGACCAATCGCAGATACCAGCACTCAATATTTGAAATTCAAGCAGTAGCTACTTGCAACAAACTGGTCAGGATCAATTTGGAGATAAAAAGGAGGATTCTGCCTTTTTAGAAAGGTGGTAGAGATCCATTGTCAAGGTCTGTCAGTCTTACAGCACAGGCAATGGCACTCACAAAGTATTAATACATGTGCTTGTGCTAGGTTTAATTCCTTTCTTTTGTTTAAGGGTTTTTTTTTTCCCCTTGCAACCATCTGCTTTTCCTCTCATGTTTCAAGTCTTTATATCTATCTGTCAGGCAGGCAGTGGATTCAGGACAGGTTTTCATGCCAAGGCATTCCTTTACCTAATGAAAACAAGTGAATAAAACATAAGAGAAGTAGCTTTAAATTAAAAATAGAGAGGAAAAAACCCTGAAGAAAACCAATATCTGAAGGAAAATATTTTTTTTCTAGGAAAATGCCTATTGAATAGATGAATTTCTCTTTATTTCTTGTAATTTAAGTAGGCATCTATAATTATACCCTATTTAAATAAGGATAAGGACCATGTTTGGCAGAAGCGAAACATATACATATGTGAGGAGTCAAGACAATGCAGATAAACTTCTGATGGCATGACATTCATGCAGAGTAGTCACTTTTCAAAACTAAAATTTCCTCCCAAAGGCCCCCAGTTTGTATTATTAATGACATTTTTCTTAGCCTGCATTACCATTTCCATTGGAGGGGAAAAAAAGACAAAAACTTTTCTCAAGTTTGAAAGGAAAAAGCAGTCTCTGAGCCACAAACATCAAATGCTTTTGCACAAGCCTTTGAATGGATTTCATCCACATGGTTTTGTAAATAAGTAGAGTGAACATCCATTGCTGGCTTGAGACCCCGTGCTGAGGGACTCAGAGATGAGGTACAGCCAAATGGCAAACCTGGAGGGGAAAAAAAGCATGGAAAAAGCATTTCCCAATGCTACACTGCAACAGCAGCCCCACACAACAGAGCCCCTTCCAGCCTCCAGAGGACTGGTCCCATTTTGCAGTAGCTTTGGTGAAATGAGTACATTTGGACCCTGATTTAGGTAATGGGTAACACTGACAGCTCGGAGCTAATTTGTCTATACCAAAGCATTGCGAGGAGCTGGGCCATTAGAGTAGTTTCAATCTGTTCCTTCAGGTTTCTGCTGGCTGCATGGAGCCTTGGATGCCATAGCCTAAATGTCTGCCACCAACTAGCTGTCCCTCTTCTCTGTTTAATGTGAATATCCTGTAATTGGAGTGTCAAGCTTCTCATTGCCACCACTGAGGAGGAGGATACGGAGGAGGAACCAGAAGAAATTCATCTTTGCCATAATGAATGCATGCAGTTCAGACCAGATTGGGCTGTTCAGATGTTTTATTCCTCCTTTTCATCTCCTTTGTGGAGGCTCAAGCAATACCAGAATGCAGAGAACTCCTTTTAGGGCTTCAAACCCATCAAAGATCTGCTGGGTCCACTGTGCGAGAGACAGACAGGGAAGCTTTTTTAACACATTTTCTAATCTCTGTGCTGGTGGTGCTTTTTGCATATCTTGTTGGCTGTTGGTGTTGAGGCACATGGCAGAGGCTCCCCCCAGAAGTGGGGGCTGGGGAGCCAGTCCAGGCTGCTCTGCTGCTTTGGTGAGGCAAGCACCTGCCTCGGAAGGGGTGACAAATAGCTGGTTTTACTGCAGTCTCTGGTGCCTGATTGTACAAGGAGGCACAAACATAGATGCAGTGCCCACAATGAGGCAAGGAAAGCACAAGCAGGTGTTTGCTGTGATGCTGTTAACTCATTTACGCAGCTGTTTTTAGGGGCCTGGGCAGTACCTGTCACTGGCTGTACTCCATATGGCCTCTAGCATTTTCTGGCTGTTTCACAGATGTAGAGAAGATCTATGGCACTCAAAGGCCCTGGGCTTTTTTGCCCTCAAGCTGCTTCTAGCAACAGTTAGGGTCCTTAAAGGAGCAACAAGGGAGGTCCATAGTGCAGAAGAAGCCCTTGTTGCAGCTTTCTGTGTGAGGTGTCTGGAGACGAGTGTGAGGTCTGTCAGCTCGGAGCGCTGAAGGAACACATCCATCCCACTGCTGCTACCCTGTGATTGCATTGGTGTGGCACTGATCTGATACTTCCCTGGCCTGTCTTGGTATCGTTGTAGGTGCCCATGTGCTCTGTTTGTTTTGTTTGTTTCCGCCCAGATGGATGGAAATCAAAGCTTTTCTTGTCAACTTACTCTATTCACCTCAATCTGAAGATACTTGTACCTACAGCTGTCTGTGCATTTGCAAGTCACCCTCGCCATGATGGATACCATCTACTCACTGACAAGCAACAGGAGATTTTAGTGTTCTTTTGTTGTCTTACTTAAAGATTTGAAAGTTAATAAATCACGCATGTGTTCCCCTGCTAAAGCTATCAGTCAGATGTGTAAAGATTGGACACTCGCAGAGATGTGGAGAAATCTGCATCTGTTTTGTAGGATCACACTTTCTTTTTCTTAAATGCAAGATTTAAAATTTTTTCTGGTAGTATCTAGTACTGCTGAAGTCAATACTTGGAATGACCATCAAGTTATGTTGACCGTTTTCCTGCTGTTGTTCTCTCAGGCCTTTAAAGCTTAGTGAATATCCTCTCATGACTGATTATATGGGATTTCCTACAGCTATTTAAACAAATCAGACTTTTACAAATAAAAAGCAATCTCAAGAACAGACCACAGTTACCTTGGAGAGATATTCCAGACCTAGCTGAAAAAATACAGGAGTCATTTGTAGTCAGAAATATGAGTTAAGGTTAGAACATTTGATTTTTTTTTTTATACGTAACTAAATAATTTTCCCGCAGACTTGAACAAATCATCACTAAATCCACATTTCAATAGAGAACAAGAAAATTGGACTGGATAACTGTTATGCAGGCTGGGATATTTTATGTCTCCTATTCATCTACTCACTGTTTCATAGTGTTGCCCAGAAATCTTAGAATTCATGCATTGGGGTCCAAAAATAGCTTAGGAAAGAGTACGAGATTAAAAAAAAATACTTCCCTGGAAAGCAAGATTTAAAAAATACATTCCATAAAAATTATTCTCTGTAGATGCTACAGAACATATTAAGTTAGTGGTGTCTAGGTCAAAAATAACCCATTGAAAGAGTGCTTTTATCTCTCACTTGGACTAGCTTTTTGCATTTAGCCCGTATGTGTAAATAATTTTGTGAATTGCTTAATTGCTGAAAGTTTGCACATAATCATTTTGCAATTCAGCTCTATTCTCTATCCTATGGTAAGAAATTCCTTAAGTAAAGACCTAAGAGAAGAAGTCTTTCTGATTTCTACAAGATTCTGAATTGAAATAGGTATCACCGGCATTCCTGACCACAGCAAGCCTCAGAAAATAGCCATCAATAGCCTTGGCCTTGTGCAGCTGACCCTGTTTAAGCTGTGATTACTTCTCCAGAATTCACCCAGACTGTATTGGCAACCAGCATGAAGTATGAGCCCAGTGTGTCCTGAAGACTAATAACTTAGCCATGAAGATTGGCTTCATGTGCCGTGTTGATCGAGTCTCTCTTGAAGTTAAGAATGACCAGTTATTTCCACAGGGAGTCAGAAAATTAATACAGCCCTGAAATGCACACCAAATTGCCTTTGCGCTTAGTTGCCTACCTATGTGCTAGATACAAGATGGTAACAGTACCAAAATTTTTGTTTTGACTTGACTTCTCCATCTGTGGGGTATAATGATGCTACATAGGTGATGAAAGGCACCTTAGTCCTTTCATGAAGTGACAGTGGGCTGGAAAGTGCTGTGGTGCTCAACCTTTGCTTTGAGCCATGCTGTGTCTCCACATATCCTACCTCATTAGCATCCAAACTCTGCCACCAGAGAAGTGCTCATGGGATTAAATCTCAGTGCCAGGGGGCAGGGTTTGTACCAACAGCCTTCTCAAGAGATGGTAAAAGCCACAATAAATAAGTCAGGGAACATGCATGATAATACTGAGAATCTATTTCTGTATTTATTGGCAGTGTTCTGTTTACTGAAGCCCAGCCTCTGTTTGGTCCTCCCTCAACAGCCCCATCTCTTGCTCCCTTCTGACCCCTCTGCATTTGGTTGTTCAGACTCCTACAGATGATGAGAGAAGAAATGGAGATTGCTTGCAGGATCTGCTGCATGAATGGTGAACCCCAAGCAAACACACTCTATTCAGAAATATTTCAGGCTGTTTTCAGGAGCTAAGAGAATACTGATTTCTGGTTGTGCTTACCTCTTAAAGGGGAGCACACAAATCTCTGTGGTAACGTCCCATTTGAATGGCTCCTGAAAGAAATCTGTTTTGGGAATTGCCTTTCCTTACTTGTGTAAAAATCCTTTTGTGCCATTAAGACGCTTTGCAAAGAGAAGAAAGATCTAGGGTCTTGTTGAGGCAGTTTTCACTACTCAGTAGACTTAGTCTCATTAAAATGGACCTCGTCTCCTCACTGCTCCTGCACATACTGTCAGTTTATCGCAGATCATCTGACATCTCCAAAATGGAAAGCATGACGTAAAGCTGGAAAAAGAGCTCGAATACTGAAAAAAGTCAAAACAAAAATTGCAAAGACTTTGGGGTAACGAGGAGCAGGAAAAGATGTCTGTATCCAAACTTGTCAAGTCTTCAGGGTATCTATGTGCCAACCAGAGGGAAAAATAAGTGTTCAGGCCTGTGTACCACTCTCTGCCCCTGGCCAGCTCTGCATGGAGCAGTGCACAGTCCCGGAGCCATGCAGGAATAACCTTCTTAGGAAAACCCTGCCAAAAAAACCCCTTGCAGGAATACCTGTTTTCCCCCCACCTCAGCTCAGAGCACGGACACAGCCATGAGAGGCTGCAGCTGGCAGAGGCCATCTGCCCACTGTCCTGCCCAGACCCCTTGAGGACAGAGCAGGCCAGCTCAGGTCTTTCAGGCAGTTCTGGAGGGCAGCAGGCCTGAGCATTGGTTTATCCTTGAGTTTTGGGCTGGGAAACAGCAGAAGTGCCTGGGTGAAGAAGACAAAATAACCCCCCCACCCCGAGACCTTCTCTGGGTCAATGAAGAGTGCAAATCCTGTGCTCTGCCTGACAAAAGGCAACAACTAGAAAACTGCCAGGAGACAGACGAGAAACTGAGAAAGCCTTGGATGCAGAGTGCTGTGGCTGTGGGAGACAAAGGGGTGGGGTTGAGGCGAAGCTCCTTGCCTACCAGGGAAATGTCCCTCACACTGGCTGGGAGACAGCTGCTAGCAAAGAGCAGCTGCTGACTTCCCTCCCAAAGCTAGATTGCTTCAACTGGATTTCCTCAGCACTCAAGTGGGCTAGCAAAGGGAGACTTTGGTGGATGGGCAAGGATGGGCATATGCTGCAAGGAGCTCCTGGCTTCCAAGGTGGCCTCGCTCCAGTGGACATTCCCTCAATTCCCCAGAATGGAAATGCCTCCAGAAGGAGCTTGCTGTGGGAGATGTAATTTCTTCTGTTGGTTTCCACGTGACAGCAGTAAATTCTTTTAATGCTCCTTAAGCTGAATTTTCCACGGTCAGTTTTCCTAGGAGACTATTTTTGCATGCATTTCCTCGTTGCCTGGATAAGACCAAGACAGATTTGAAGCCAGACCATTGCAATAACTCAGCTCCACATAACAAGCCAGGTTCCGTAGGGGTGGGGAAAACAAACAATCTGGGGATTGACAGGAAGAGAGATTTAAACGGTGAAGTAGAGCATCGTACTCTGGGGCTTCAGTGGGTTTTCAACATAGCAGGAGGAGAGGCTGTGGCACAAAGCAGTGCTTTCCTGTATGTATGTGTGTATGTATATATGAACGTATGTTGAATACTTAGATTAACCCAACCCCAACCCCCTTCAATGTGTAAAATGCACAGGTATATAACTGGAACCCAAGACTTCACCTCTGACAGTCCCTCTGCTCCCTCAGATACCTTTGTCCCAGGCAGTCCCACTGGAAAAACAAACAAAAAGGCCAACCAACCCCAAGCCAGCATCACCAGTACAGAAACAGCGAGGCTTTCTTATAAACTACCATTCAAGGACCCCGTAATTGAATGCATGGGGCTGCGCTGTGTGCTTCCCTGGGGAATTTGCCTCTCCCGCTCCCTCCCGCAGCAGACTTTGACGCTGGCAAAGCAGTTTTCCGGCAGGAGCAGCCTGGCCCTGCCCGCGCTGACCTGCCTGCAGCGGCACCATGCAGTGCCTTCACCGACAAAGCGTCTGCACAAGGAGCTAAGGAGGATCTTAAGGAGGGAAAAGGAGCCACGGATGGAGGATGAATGCCGAACTAACAAAATCCACAGGCAATCCCACGCCTGGAGGTGTTGACTTTGTTGTTTCCTGCATTTGCAGGTGACATCAGGTAATGTGTTTAAATGGCTAATGTGCCATTCAAGGAAAATGGGATTGAAATGAAGGATTCTGGATGTGGGAGGCAAGCCCCTTAAATTCCCTGCTGTAAATGCTGGTTTTGAGAATGAGCCACTGCCACCAGGTACTTTGAAGGAAAAGCCTAGGTAATAATTGGAGAAAATGGCATGGCACAAAACTCTCCAAGCGCTTGGCCTGGAGGATGTGCGTCCATTAGAGGAAATAAGAAAGTCAAAACAGACACTGTGTAATTTCTCTGTACTTGCATTAACCATATCCCCAGCACTAGCAGCGTGGTTCACTGTAGTATAATAAAGCACTTTATTCCACACCATCACAGCTAAGTATCCTCATCAGATGGAGTATCACAGTGGCTAGAATTCACTTTTCCATTAAGGAGATCGTGCATCTTGCTAAGACATTAGTCCGCAGCTCAGTAATATTTTGATTTTTTTAAGAAGGCAGAGCTTGGTGATCATTTTCACCTTCCCAGCCCCAGAGGAACTTTAAATTTGGTAAAAAACAAAAAAACTTTTCATTTCTACTATTTGGCAACTGCCTTGGTAAAATATTTTGTCTAAATTACAATGTTAATCCAGTTGTTTCAGTGCACAAAATTTGTTCCTTTCTAGGCACCAGAACTGGTTTCCTTGTGAGGCTTTATTGCATTAACTCTTTAGGGGCCCTAAAATCAGCAGAGCTGTCAAGGTAGGGGTCTTTGTTTTTTTTGACCTGAAGCACTGCCTGAAAGTTGGACAAATTAAAATCTGAGCTGGACTCTTCTGAGAAGTGTAGGGGAATAGGAGAAGCAACAATGAATACAAGTTGGTATGCAGGAAATTTTGGATTAGATATTTGAATTTTTTGGTTTTTTTTCCCAGGAAGAGAAGTCAGAACACAGGCTCAAGAGCCCACAGAACCTGTGGGCTCCATCCTCCGCAGTATAAGGACTCCATATGGACAAGGCTCAGCACAACCTCATTCAATTGGTGCTGTTTTGTGCAGGGGTTGCCCTACATGATCCCTGAGTCCCTCTCAGCCTGAATTATTCTGTGGTTTTGTCATCAACACAGAGAACAATGGAAAGGGGACAGCAGCATAGGCAATTTTACAAGCTCTTCATATTCACAATACTCCACAGCCAGAGAAGGCCAAGCTGGATCCCCAAACATCCCATGCTGATAGCCTCTACCGAAGTACATGTGGATGCCTGGGAGCTGCACCAGCTGCTGAAGGGGGCAGCTGGGTAAAAACATTCTTTCTCCATGTTTGGGAGCCTGAGAGGTTTGAGGATTTTTTAAACATATTTTGTACCCATGTGCATTGCCACATACCCTTTGGAGCCTCATATGTGATTTTTGTGGAGTGATGCTGAGAGCTCTCTGGCTGAAAAGTCCTGAGGTTGGTGTCAGAGCCAAACTGTTCACTCGCTGCTCCAACCACTCTGAGCTTTGACTGGGTGGATATTGCCAAGACTACAATTAAAGATGAGGATTTTTGCAGGTCATTTAACTGGTAGAAATTTCTGCTTGCCTTTTAATCCTAGAAGTCATTTTAACTCCTTGCTGGCATATGTCCATATTGGCAACTTATGTATTTATTTATCTGTAAAAGCAGTAAAACAACATACAGTTGGGTGTTAATGCTATAATAGAATCCCGGTGATAAGAAAGAGCTTCTCTGAGGCCACCTTAAACCCTGCTGAAACTTAAATGTCAGGTTGTTATTGTGGCTTGTTTACTCTCACTTCTAGCTGCATTTTACTATTTGGCTTCCTAAATCTCACCAGGGAAAGGACAGCTTAGTTCCCTTGAAGACCGCACTGCTCTGAAATGATGACTGTTGCTGTGGGGGAAGGGGTTGCACTCTCTGTGACATGATTTGTAGGACCCTCCATAAATCATTTACCAGCATGCCTTCACTGTAAGCTTACAATTTGTGAAGCTTTAAGAAATGTAAGGAATAACAATGCACAAAGGAAGAAAAACCAAACCAACAGATGAAGAGATGGACACCTCTAAACCCCTTGCCTGGAAAACCAAAAGCCTGTATTTAAGTCACAGGGACAAGCACTGAAAGCGTTTTAATGGGTGAGTGCCTTCCTGCGCCACCACGTGTTGTACAAATCGCGGCTTTGTGGCTTCAGAGCAGACGGGGAGGGGGCTTGTGACCCTCGTGTCTCCCTCTTGAAGTCCTTAATAAATCATCCTGCCATGCTCATAAAGTGGAGTTGAGCAGCAAAGCAAAGGCCTGAGCATGCAAACCCAATTGGAAAATCAAGGGATTCTAAAAGCAGAGGGCAATACCTTCTATTTCTGTCTCAGGGCAACACCCACATATGCTTGTGGATAACACTGGAGCAACCGCTGGGAGCTAAGTGGAGGTTACATTGCATTTTTCTCACTGCTGAAGGAGAAGTCTGGCATAACTGTTATGCCAAATGAAAATGCTGATACAGATTTTAAGTGATAAATAACGTCAGTCAGCATTCTTATAAATAGAAATCCTGTCTCAAAAAATATTCTTCTTTTTGATGATGGATTTGGTGATACAGTGATCTTCCTTTCCTTGTCAGGTGCTTCACTTAATACTGTACAGCAAGGTGATTGAAAAATAAGCACTACACAATATTGGTAAAAATTGCATTAAATGAAGAAGTGAGGTATTTTTGAGTGGGATTCAAATAGAGATGTTTCCACTGCAGATCAGAAGTGACCAAGACATTGAAAGCATTTTCTGCCCAAGATGCACCTAAATGACATGATAGGGAGCAACAGGTCTGCCTCAAGGATGGGGCAAACAGTGCCAAATATGCTGATGAAGCCAAGAAGTTAATTTTTCCCCATTTTATTGGCTGAAAGAGACAGGCCCTGGGGATTCACTCTGTGATCTCCCATGGACCACAGTCCCTTCCCAGGGCAGATCTGCTGTGGAGCTGGAACAAGAGGCACGAGATGGCATCCTGTATTTGGTGATAGTGAAAAAAAGTGCTTCGGAGAAAGCACCGTAAATCTGCAAAAGAAACTGTAAATCATGTAGAAGATGGTGCAACATTTGGTAAGATAGGCTCACTCAAACAAATTGTATCTAAATACAGGCCTGTGTAAAGGGTAGGGATGAAAAGTGCAAGCCGCTCCTGGAAACAGGCAAGCAGGGTAATCCCACAATAACAGTAAAGACTTTAAGGTCATAATGGAGAAGCAGCTGAACATGGGTTGTGAGGGCAAAGCTGCACTAAAAAGAGGTAAAATAATTTCTATATAAAAAGAAAGGAATGTGAGCAGATTCAGACATGGGCTTCTTAGGTTGTATATAGTTGAGATGAGGCCAGTTCCTGATAATGCTCAGCTCCAGGGTTTATCTTTTTTAATAAGGGTGTAGCAAAATTGGTGACTGCACAAGAAAAAAAAAAAAAAAAAAAAAAAAAAAAAAAAAAAAAAAAAAAAAAAAAAAATTGAAAGGTGACTTGATTACAATGTGCCGTTACCTTCGCGAAGCAGTGGGAACCATGAAGGGTTTTAGCATGGAAGGTAACAAGACCAAGTGACTGGAATCTTGAGACAGGCAAATTGACATGGTAAGAATACATTTTTAAGAAGGAGGGTCTAAACCTCTTGTCAAGGTATCAATGGAAGTAATGAATCCTCCGCCTCCTAGTGTCCTCTGATCAGGACATACAGCTGCACTTCAAGCAGAATTCGTGTTTTTGTCAAACATGCCATTGCTATCTCTCTCATTTTTATGAAAATCATCCTTTAGCATTTCTAATGGCTGAGACCTTTTGTGGCAATAAATAGAAGGGAACAACAGAAGGGCCCAGAAATTGTTCCCGAGAATATTTTTAAGTACTCAGTAATTACAGGAAGTATTAAATAATTGAAGAAAGTAGTTTGCACAAAACCTCTGATCCGCATTCTTTAAAAGAAATTCCTGGCTCACAAGCTTCTTTCTTTCTGCTCCTTGCAGAATCATTGGCAGGAACACAACAGCATTTAGCAGGTTTTTCCCAGTGCTGCAGCTCTTGATGGCAAAGACTGAGGCTTCGGAAATGCCCTAGGAAGGCTGTGAGGAGCCAGTGGGCATCGGGCAGTGACAGCAGACTCGCAAGCCAAGAGCAGCCTGTGTGATAGCTACTCTAATCACCACCCCTACAGACCGTAGCCCAGGTAAGACTCAAGGGAACATTTCCTACTGCTTTTATGCCAGCATTAATACTACAAATTTTGGGTTCCCTTGTCCAAGGTATCCAAGATACAGAAACTGATCCTGCCCATGGGATACAGGATTCTCTTTTCAAGAAATAATATCTAGAGAATGATCAAAGGCATCCATAGTCTGTGGATTAAATGGGAGCTGTGGATGCTGGCTTATATTAGCTTCCAATTGAGTGTCTGCTGCTGATTTTGAAGTGCCTAAACTAAAGACACTAGAGACTGAAAAGTTGCCTAGCTGTGCTTGATCTCCATGTCCCAGAGGAGTAAAAAAAGCAATAAAAACTAATACTGTCAGGATCTGCAACATGCCCCTAGTGACAATGCACAGGGAGCAAGAAAAGCAGAGTAGGAAGCTGTTCTCAAAACCCACCATAATAATGTTCATGTGCAAAATCATGTTTTGCACTATTTTTAGGGTAACTACAGAATTTATTCCAATGGTATAGCAAGAGCTACAGAATGGCGAGTGAAAAATAGACGAGAGACAAATTATAATTTGTAAACTAGGGAACAAATTATAAAGTAGCTAGGGAAGAGACTGAGAAAAGTGCTGGAGCAGCAGATTAATGATCAGGGACACCCTGACGTGAGTTCTGTGATTGAGAATGAACATTTGAGACTGAGGTATTTGAACTTCCTACTCAGATTCCTGCAGCCAGCCTGAGTTTGCTGATTTGATTAAGGATTGACTGTGCCCATGTGAATTTAAATTGATTTCTCATTGCAGCATGAATCCCTCCCTTCTTCCCTTCCTCCCTGCGAGAGAAGGCACAGCAGCTGAAGTCACCTTTACAAGTCATGCTGACATGGGAGAAAGAAGCTAAACGGGACAAAGAGGCTTATAGGATAATGAGCAAATATTTTTTAATTAGTGGTGAACTGAGTATTTCTCCTGTTTCCTGCTCCAGATCCTGGCTGGCAGAAGAGAAAGAAGGAGGCAGGACTGGGGTGGGGTAGGAGAGCACTAGGGTGAATGGGATTCCACCAAATGGCTTTGCTCCTCCTATGAATCCTAGTCTCTCACAGCTGGGTCTCCTTCTTGCTCTGATATGCACAATTTTCATTTTCCCCTCTCTGCTGCAACAAGCATTAATTTAAAATTCCCACAGGCACAACTTTGGAGGCCTCCTAGTTTCCAAAGGAGAAGTAAGTCAGGTGAACCATGAATTCACTGTATAGGTCACAGGGACTCTTTTATGACTGGTTTTCCCTTACCTTTAACCTCGCTCAACCCTCCAATATCATAGATGCTTTAGTGAAGTGCCTCAAATCTGCAAGTGACATAATTTGCTTGACAATCAGCATTCTCCATCAATAATGAAACCAAAACCATAGCTTAATAGACAACAAGGCTAGAGCAGCTGGCAGTGCTGCACAAATCTGGCACTCTTGCTGCTGAGTTTATTAGAGGTTTTATAGTCTTGGGAACTAAAGATAATGGATCCCGTTCCCATATGCTGCATCAACAAGAGTTGGGACTTCGTCATGCCATTGATCTATGAGGCAGCAGTGAATACGACCCAGACACAAATGCTAAAATGAATCAATCCTAAGCTGTTAAAGAGACACCATGAAGTACTTTCCAGTTTTCAGTTCTTGCTTTCTAATCTCCATTTCATGAAATACTTTCCCAAGGGCTTTTAAATACAACAGAGTTTGGGAGCAGGTTGAGAGGAATTGCCTCTGTGGATCAAAGAATACAGATGAAATTTAGAGCCCATTACCCTTAGTAGGCACTTGTGAGCTCCACCCATTCCCTATGAAGCAAAAAGCTTTTGGGGATTGCTTTAATTTTTAAAAAGTGCTGTGTGATTATGTTCGTACAGGTTTACTGTAGGGTTCATAAAGCTATTCTCCTCGGATGACTGGAAGACAAACTTTGATTTGTTTCCAAGAACAGAAAACAGTAAGTATCTGCAGCCAAGAGAATTAAGAAAAAAATTGAAACAGACTTTAGTCTGAACCTGACTGATAGTGAGTACTACTCAGGTGCTAACATTGGCTACTTCAGAAACTATGATACTTTCCAATGTTAGCATGGAAAGCTGCCATGGTTGCTGCAGTTTCAAATCCATTTCTGTTGAATTGACATCAATGTACTCTATTTTAGCCATTTAAAACACCTAATACTCAATATCCACAAATTGTTTTAAAGCAAGCATGCAAGGAAAGGAAAAAACTAAAATAGCAACCTCTAGACTGACACCTGAAATATAAAACAGAGACAAGAGAAAAGTGCTATGATATAAAATCAGTTTTCAAAGCAAGGAGAGACTGTCTGGCTACGTACACAAAATGAAAGTTTCACCAAGACATTATCCCATAAAATAGTTTGGAGAGTTCCTACTCAAACACAGGGTTATGAAAAGGAAAGACAATCAGCTCACTCCTCCTGATTATGGATGCCAAGAGGAGCTGATGACAGCCTGAGGTGCTTTCGTGGCTCCATATGCCCAAAATCTCTGCAAAAATCACATCAAGTGGCATTTGGTATTTAACCTTGCTGTGCCCTTTACAGCAGGAAGTAATGCTACTTGGGTACAACAGCTCCACAAAATCATGAGTGCTTTCCAGTAATTAGTATCAAGTAAATAATTCAAAAAATCTGAATGGAGAACTACAAAAGAGACTAATGTATTCATTAGTAGGGTAAATTATTTTCTCCAACATGTATCTGAATGGATGGGCAAATAATGAGTCTCTTAGATTTGTGGAGCATCTCACACCAGGGAGAAGACCTGATTGCTGTGCACATTGCATCGTTCTGTTAATTTGGACAATGAAACCCAACAGCTGTTTAACAACGCACCCAACTTTACAACCTGAGGTAGAAGCAATGTAATTAATTTGAGATAAGTTAGACTGCTAATGCTAGTATGTGGATTTAAGAGATGAGTTTCTCAATGGCTCCATGAAATCCAGACTTAGCCTGCAGGAGCAAAACAAAAAAAATGGGTTCAGGGAAGAACTCAAGCTTTGCCTGATTCATGCAAATCATATGGCAGATGTTTTTTCAGTGCTGGTCAAGAAAAAAATGCATTTCAATTTTTAACACTAAAGAAAGCTTATTAGGAAAGCTTCCCATTAGGATGCTCCTTCATAGGTGTGGTAGCTATTGAACTTTTGACTCAAAAGAATACAATAAAAACTAATTTAGGTGCAAGGGGAATAATACAAATATTTTGCTTGGTAAAATTCTGTTACCCCCAAAAGAAATCATCTGAAAACTTTAGTATAGGAGATGATTTGATGAAAGTGTAGAAGAGAGGTAAGCAGAGTGCAAATTGAAGTCTCCACCTGCAGCCAGGCTGTGATTGACAAATGCAATACCTTATGTGAACAGCTCAAAGGGTTCCTGTCAAAGTTAAAAACAGCCCAAAATAATTTTATTTGTTACTACAAATAAGCCATGTTACACTTATTTGAAATACATTCTTTTTTATGTTTTTCTTAAAAAGCTTCCTGTTTAAACAATAATGTTAAGTATAGCGATTATCTGAACACTTGAAGCCCAAAACACTGCTCCCATCATATGACTGTGCTTGTCACCCCAGCATGTAGATACGGTCATAAACATATGCCCTAACTACAGGCTAGCCACTTCACACCAGGAAAACTTCATGTGCTGAAGACAGAGGTGAGCATCACACCACACAGCCCAGTGTCCAGAATGAAGGGCATCAGATGATCTAATTCTGCTACTCACATGTTGCCATTGACCAGCTGAGCTGATGATTGCAAACTCATTACTGCCACAAGCTTGGGTTGCAGGGATTTAGGTTTGCATGTGAACGATGCCCATGGCAGAAGGTTGCAACATGCAGAGTCATGAATTGGCTGCAGCCTGAAAAGGGAGAAGTGGAGAAAAATCATGAAATGCTGTGAACTACAGTAACACTCATGTTCAAACACTGCTGAAATAAAAAAGATTCATGAGGCTCAGAGAAGAGATCTAGTTCGGATCCTGAAGAAACAGCCCCTTTTTCCAAGAGTTGAGAGATTTGCATGGAATTGCTTTCCTGTTGGGCTTTCCCTTGCACCTGTCCTCACCCCACAAGGTGGGCCATACATCCATTCAATTGGGTCCCATAGCACAACCCTCTTGTTTTTGTCCTGGTTCAGTCCCTCAGTTTTTCCTCATTAAGTGTATGATTTGATCTTAAGAGCTCACTAACTTGTGACTCCTATTCAGCGAAACAAGCTCCCAGTCCTTCCCTGCTGGTACCTGCTGCCCCAAAGGCAAAGTGATAAAGCACAGCCTTGCTGGCTTGGCATCCCCCTTTACCTGGGCAGATTTAGCCTATCTTCTCTGCTCTGCAGGTTTTCCTGGCTGCTGAAACCTCTTACCAGCCCTGCTGCTTGGCTGAGCAGGCGGCCTGGTGCATGGGAACAGCTGGACAGCTGTCCTTTCACCTGCTCTTGCCAGAGAAGTGTGCTGTACCCTGCAGCCTTGAGATGGTATTCAGCCTCTTGCCCATGTGCAGAGACCTCCTAACTCCAGCACAGTCCCAGAGGACAACGCGGATCAAGACGCTGTTGACACGGCTCAGAAGGGAGATCTGGTGGAGCCTGGGCAGCTATGGGAAGGCAGAGTCTGGCCATGGGGGCACTGAGCTACTAAGACCAGTCTGCATCTCAACAGCACAGGTCAGTCTACACCAGTCCTCCCATAATCCCCATGCTGAATTGTCCAAGCCGTGAATGAAAACCCCCAAATAATTAAACATCATCTGCTTTAGCAGCCGCTAGCAGGAAAATAAATAAGACATCCCAACAGAGGAAGATAATTTCACATTTTTGCTTGCAAGGGAAAAGGGAATTTGAAACAAACAAAACATCTTTTTTTCCCTGCAGAAAGAGAAACTGTCTGTCAAAGCAGGACCGTAGCGACACTGAGGACTCTGTGCAAAATTCTTCTCTTTGCTTCTGCATTTGATTAGCTGCCTGCATTATGTGTTTTAATTTCCTGCCATTGAAGCACATTGCTGTCATGGTGATAGATGCTATAGAAATGAGTAAAATAAATAAAAAAAAGTTCAGAACACTTTTGACCAAGTCTGCGCTAATTAGTGCATAAGACAAACAGATAAATGTTTTCTGGGATTTGTGTCAACTGTATCCAGATTCCTACCCTGCTTCTCAGATATCAGCAAAACCCTTTCTAGAAATGGAAATAAAGGAAGGCAGCAGATGGTGCTGGGAATACTCGGAGTAAGATGTCTCCATTCAGACCCAGATATTTGTAGCAAACCATGGACTTAACAAGCATTGTGGAGCAGTGAATATTTAATGTCTGTTAGTAGAAGAGTGAGGAAGGCAATATTGTAAAATGACCGGTAAAGGCTAACCAGAACTTGTGTGGCTGGGATGCTACTTGTGATGGCAAAAGCTGATCTAGCAGGAACAGGTGGAAATGGGAGGGGAAGGAGAAGGAGACTATCCCTTGGCAGAAACATGGGAGAATGGAGATTAATCTTGTTAACATAGTTTATAACACCAAAATGATGGTGTGGTACTGTTCATCTCTACTGGACTTTATAAAAGAAACCAAAATAGTAATAATTGTAACTAGCACAGGGTTCAACCAAGGCATCCCAAGAGTTTTACAGGCATAAAACTGTCTGTGCTTTCAAAGTGAGGAAAGGATTTCTCTTGACTGACAGCAGGAAAGAAATACATAAAAATAACTCTTTTCCAAAACCAAAGAGGAGTTATTATTTCTTGCAGAGCTTCTACCA
Source organism: Oxylabes madagascariensis (assembly GCA_013400675.1). Lineage (NCBI taxonomy): Eukaryota > Metazoa > Chordata > Aves > Passeriformes > Timaliidae > Oxylabes > Oxylabes madagascariensis. The sequence goes on along the minus strand of VYZR01012949.1, from coordinate 26,399 downwards.
CAAGCCATCATCATCCCCTCCTGGCTGCCTTTCCTGTAGAGATTCAAAGGTACAACACATATCCTCAAGCCATGTAATATCACTGCTATTGCGCTGTCTATGCAGTTCTGATCAAATTTTCTTTGATCAGAAAATTAATCTTAGTTGGAAATAGGAAACCAAAAGGATATTTACTGGACGCAGTCTATATTAAATTAGCAGATATTTAGCATTTTTTCCCAGGGTACCATCATTTCTCAGACAAATACAATCTCGATTTGGGCTATAAGTGTAAATTCTAATCTCAGTAATAACATCTCCCATCATATTGCACTGCCACCTGCATATACTTTACAATGCAAATTGCCCAAAACACATCCTTCCTTTCAGCCCACACCACTAAATGGAGGTGAAGTCCCATAGCTTGAATTTTTGGCTTTGCACAATCTAACCTGTAGACTTTGACTTCAAGTCCACTATAGTAACCGAATCTCTGCTGTTGAAAAAAAACCTTTCTAGGAGTAATGTATTTAAAGAATATCAAAGTTTTATCAATGCTGCTTTTGCTACAATCTGGAAGGAGTTGCTAACCAGTCAGTGTTGGCTGCATTTTTTTTTTTCAGATGGCTGTAGTCTGTGCAGGGCTAACAGAGGGGCAAGTGCACTGCTGACATAGCTATGCAGTAAGAGCTGTAAGTAAAGAAGCACAGAGTAAAGTCTTGGGATTTGAGGGGCCCTGTAATACCCAGTCATTCAAGGATGGGCCAGCCATCTGCTCTGGGGACTTGCTGTCTCTGCTGTTGAGCTGTGATCACTGGTAGCTGTGATCATTGGTAGCTGTGATTGATCTCACACAAGTTCTGCTAAATTCACCTCTCCTCGACAGAATGCTTTGGTCTCAGACAAATCAGAAAAATTTCCCTCCAAAACTTATCCAGGTGTCACCAGATGACATGACAAAAGCAGTCACCAGTTATGCAAGGACCAGCATCTTCCCCAGCCACCTCCAACTGATGGCTTATGCCACTTTGGCTGCAGGAGGAATGAAGCTTCAGCCACAGAAATCCCATCTGCTACGTCAGAAACCTGCAGTGCCTAAACCTGGCCTTCATTAGCTGCTGGTTCACTACCATCAGCAGCCACAGCCCATGCTTTGACCAGGGGGAGTTCCAGATTTTCGGCATCATCTCATCGCATTTTGGACACATCTCCTCCTTGCCACAGGTAGTGCAGTGGCCCAGGAGGGCAGAGGCAGCTATCAGGGTAGCAAGGAGTGGCTGACGAAAGCAAGTGTCAGCTGGAGTCTATAGAAAGCTATAGGGAACAGGGGGAAGGTGTAGGACAAGGCTGGCACAGCCTTCAGCCACTTCGTACAGAGACAGCTCCGTCTGCAGCAAGCTCAAACTGAAAGCCAGCCATGCTCCGAAGCACCTAAAGAACAAATTGGGCAGCTGTGGGGAAAAATGCATTCCACAGCAGACTCATCCCTATGAAAATAGCCTAACCTGCTGACTGGACAGCCTGCACAGATCTCACTAACGCAGCAGGCTGAGAAACAAAGGTGTCAATTTACCAGAGCACAGCACGTGTATGCAGAGACCGGCAGGGAAGACGTACGTGAGTGGGAGAAGTTGAGTCCATCACTGCCTCCAATGCAAAGTTCAGGAGGGAGGAGTTTAATGCACTCCAGGAGGTTAGTGAATATGCAATTTGTATTGCTTATCAACATGCCTTTTCCAGCAGACTGAAATGTTTGCTGGGAGGGGCAGGGGGGTCCTGCTGGGTGACAGAGACCCAGCATGGAGTGCCTTGGTCAAAATGGCGATGGAGCACCTTGCTTGAGGTGGTTTCCAGTGTGAGGTCTATGTCAGCCCACACTGCCTGGCTGAGAGCAGAGGGCGTTTGGCTAGGTGAGGAGCAGGCTTTGGCAGGAGGAAGCACCTTCGTAGCCAGCTGTTTGCTCCCAGCGTTGTTCTGAGCAAGTTCTGAGCTTCACCAAATTCTGCCTAACCAGCCTAACGCCCTCGTCTGTGGCCTCAGTGATGGGGCTAGGAGCCCTGCAGGGTGGCAAGTGTCTTTGTGACACCCAGACACCCTTGCTTGTTTCAGCTAACTGCACTTGCAGGCTCCAAGGAGACCTTATGACTAGATGGTAACACAGCTTTTATTGTGATGCAAAAGGATAGGGCTGCCACGTTGCTATCCTGCAAGTGTCATGCTGCAGACTCAACTTCTGCATGTCCTCATATGCATTTCCTTCCCGTTTTAGGTAGAGATGCAGATGTTTTTGGGGAGTTTTCTTCAAGGCCACATTTATCATATGTCCTGTAAATGATTGCAGTGGCACCAGTTCCTGTCCTTGACTGTCAAGCACAGCAGTGATAGCAATCACTTCAGGTTTTGCAAACCTGCAGATCACTATTGCCAATCTGTATGAACACAAACTAATTAATCTTCACCACATCTTTGTGAGGAAGGTAAGTATTATCATTTATTATCTTTCTTGTTCTACAAATACAAACCGAGATGGCAAAACAAAAAATGATTTGCTGATGGCCAGGCAAAGATAAACACATCGTGAGCAGTAAATACAGTATTGTTCAGTGAAAGAAGGCAGACTGTGAGATTCCCAGATTTTACCTTAATGCAGATAATGAAGAATAGCCATCCTAACAAACAGCAGTTCTGAAATGGAGACTTTCTGCTCTGAGAATAAGTAAAACAGCAGCTAGAATATTTTGCTAATTTTAGTGCAAAAGAAATACAAAGATGAAGGGCCTAAATTTTGAAACAGAGCAGCAGCTGCATACATTTGGTTTTAGTTTTTAAAAGAGCATATTTCCCATTTAGGCTTCAAAGTGGCTGCTCTGTCAAAAGGCCCACTGACATATTGAACCTCTTGACATTTTGATTTTTAATTTACTCTGAAATATTGCGGAGGGATCAGTTAAGTGCTGAACTTCATTTTTCTTTTAGTCTGCTGCAGTCAAATGGAGTGGAGCTGTATCTTTAAAATCTTGCCCCATTTTGCCTGTAGTAGGGACATGGAAAATTGGCTTTCTGTGTGTGCAAAGGCAAGAAAGAATGTAGAAAGCTTTCTGAAAAGCACTGAAAATGCCTGTTTCACTGTAGCTTTGTCTCAGTAAGATGCTCCTTGTCTATGGAAATAGTAGTTGCTTCCTACCTTCTTATTCTGTATTTCAGAAATTATGCTGGCCATTTTAAGACACTAGTTATAAATGCGGATTATTTTCATGTCTGGTCAAATGTTGAATAACGATTTAGTATTCCTGTGCCACATCCTTGCAAAGCACTTCAAACTGATTTGAGTACATGAGCCTGATCTTTTCAAAAATCTTAACTGAGAAAGAAGTAGCTGAAATTATTCTGAAAAAAACCCACTCAGGTGGCTCATCATTTCTTAACTGTATGAGGTGAGAAGGGGAAAGGCAAGACAGTGGTAAAACAAAGCAGGGGAAGAATTTCTTGGGAACAAGCTCAGGATGTATCCAAAGGGAAATCCCTTAGGGCCTCCAAGGAGGTAAACAACTATCATTAAACCATCCTGCAGCTCTTTGGCTCCCTTACCTTCTTTTTTTCTTTTTTTTCTTTCTTGTGGAGAACCCTTATACAGTGCAGTGCCCTGAATTTATTCATTCTTCATATGTTTTGATAGATGACTTTTTTTTTTCCACTAACTTCTGGATACCAATGCTGTCATTCTGAAGTTTTCCCCTATTAAACAATACATTTAAAGATTAGTCTGAGAAAGTTGCCTCCCTTCTTAATGGGCATAGCACTTGGGCAACCAGCACAAAAACAGATTCAGGCAACAGAAAAGCAGGACTAAGAGCAGGATAAAAGGGAGACCTTCCTCCTCTTGTACCTACATTGGTCACATAGAAATGGCCCAGGTAAAAAATCACTGTGGTGCCTAAAATTAAGAGACATGAGCATCAAAAGGCAGAGTACTGTGATAGGCAGCTTTCCCCAAGCTGCCATGTTTCATTGTAGCCCAATCCAAGAGGGATTGGTGCAGCCTTAGCCATTGCTGCTGCTTGAGCATACAAAGAGCCACTTGTCTTTACTTGTCCAAGAGGGGAGCTGAAGTATTGAGAAAATTGCCATCTGGTGAGCAAGACACAATGGGTGGTACTTGCAGTCACCTGGTCTTTTATTTCTGAATGTGGGAGGGGAGGAGCACTGAGTGGTTACGTTATGTGGCACACACGAGGAATGCTGCTGTCCAAGGGAAGAGGGTCTGGAAAGTGTCTGAGGATGTCAGCTGTTGGGATAAAGATTTGGAAAGAGCATAAGGTTCAAGGCAAAGATGATAGAAAGCACAGACCTTCAAATGGCCTGGGTATCTCTTCAGCTGCTTCTATAGAAATTCTTCAGAGACCAGTGGGAGGGGTGACTGACTAAATGCCAGGCGATTTAGCATAAAAAGACCAAAAAGGACAACTGTGCGTGTACCATCAAGGTGGACGGGGGTCTGGGAGCAGGGAGCCTACATGTACTAAGGCACAAGATCAGAAAGAAAACCTGAGGACCTCAGGGCAGGGTAATGACACCTCGCCCTGCTTGGATAGCAAAGAGGGGAGCTGGCGACTGCTCTCCATTTGGTGATGTCTGCCCTGTGGGGAACACAGTACAGTTTACAGAAACAAAAGAAATAAACTGGAGGTGTTTGACTGCTCCTGAAAGAAGTCCTTAAGCACATTAGTTAAAATGGAGCTCAGCCTATTCAAAGGTAAGAGAAAGGCAGGGGTAGGTGGTGTGGAGCCTGACTGCCATTGAGGAGTGCATGAAGGTTTGCCCAGGACAAGTCTGTCATTAACCCGAAATAGTCATCAACTCTGGCAACAAAGTTCAGGGAGTCTGTCTTGCAGAGAGAAACCCACCAGCTACGAAGGCAAGGGTCTGCCCTGGGGTTCTGCACTGGGAGGTACCTCCTCTGTTTAATTACAGGATGAGGGCATCAAAAAGGCACAGCTGAAGAAGCAGAAGAGCTTTCCTGGTTTTCTTTCCATTCATTTGGTTATACAGGTGCCAGGTTTGCAAGTAGAACATCTTATTGAAGTTTCAGACAGATTTGTATTGATTTGAAGTCAGAACATTGTCCAGCTAAGTGAACCTGCAATAAACTAATTTTATGCCAAGTTAAGCCCGTACAAAAACATCTTGCAGTGGTTAAAATGAATTGGCATTTAAACAAAGTAAACATAATTTGATAAAACTTCAGTGAGAAAATGAGACTACTCATATTGTGGCCATGCAAGAGCATTTGAGAGAGTTATTCATATAATTCCTGTTGCACAGAAAAAAAGCCTGGATTTGAATCCATACAGCAACATCAACCAGAAAGAATTTTATGAGTGTTTTTTAAAAAACATCTTGATTAAAATTTAAAGACCTAGTTCTAATTATTTGACCAAAATAATTTTCTATTATAGTATAATTCGCTATTTAAAAAGAGTAAGGTGGCAGATAGTGTCTAAAGCCAAGACAAAACTACAAGATGGCATGTAAAATAACTGTAATTAAACAATCAAATGTAGCAATTAAACATGAATGATTCTTTATTAGGCTGAATGAGGGTGCCAAACAAGACTCCACAGGTGGCAAGTTTATTCCCCCATGCTCATTGGTATTTTCATTAGCAGCTCTTGGCATAGTCAGACATGCAAATCTGTCTGTGTTTTTAAGTGCAAGCTCCTATTTAGGTATCCTTCAAACCAAGGAGGATATGCAAATATCAAGGAGGACAGGATTAAAGTATAACAACAGTGTTTAGGAGATAAATTGAAGAAATATGCCGAGAGTCAACAAAGTCAATGTTCTGCACAGGGAATAATGAAATGCACCACTGTAGCATGGTGATAGAAAATTCTGGGAAGAGTGTTGTTTTACTGTGGTATCCAGAGGTCACCCTTAAGCCCCTGAGAGAAGTGCCAGCAGCACTGCTCTTTGACAGAAACAACATCCAGGCAGCCGAGATGGGCTTTGCTGGGCACTGCGGCCACGACTGTGTGGCAGTGCTTTGTGAAGCATGGGAACTCTCCTTGCAGGCGGTGCTTTTTTGGAGCCAACTTCCCTGCCAACAGCCACAGGCAGAAAGTTTTGTCATGCCTTGCAGCCCTGCCACCCTGGAGACATGCCAGGGAAGCGTTGGCACAGGTTTGCCTGGGCTGGCATCCAATGTGGCCAGCGTCCCCTCTGCAGGAGCAGGGCCACCAACTCCTGGAGCCACCTGCTGCCTTGGGCCTCTTTGGGGCAGCATTTTTCCTAGATGCAATACTTTCCCCAGTGCTCTCCAAAGCCTGAAGGCAGGGATTGGGCTCTGCCTGCAAAGCAGAATCTGCCTTGCAGGAACTCATAAATATGACTCCTGCCTGAACACCTAGCCAGTCAAACCCTACATGAACCTGCATGTGGGACAAGATGCCAGCTGGACAAACTCACCCAGCAATAAAATGGTTAATAGCAGAGCTGTGGGAAAACCAGGTGAGATGATAATGCTACTTGTGCTGCTCTCCTTCAGCAGCAGAGGCAATGGCACACAGCAATAGAGCACTGCCTTTGCTGTCGGGAGCATTTTATTTTTAAAGAATAATCCAAAAGAGCTCACAGGAAAGTAACAGAGGTGATAAAGGATTTGCAAAATAAGACCTGTGAGAGAAAGGCATGTTCAGGATGCAGAAGAGAGGTCTAAGGGGACACTTAACTGTCCAGAATCTTGTTAAAGGGCATTATAAAGGAGACTGGGACCAATTCTCATTAGTCAGAGAGGACAGAATGGTAAGGAATGGATTTTAAGTCCAGTAGGCAAAAATTAGATCAAATATTAAGGAAACTCGCCACTATAAAACAGCAAATGGAACAATCTGCCAAAGAAGCACAGGCAGTGGCCAGCACTGTAGAGATGCCAGGAGTGACCAGGTCCCCATTGGCAGTGGGGAAACCACTCAAGAAACCCTCTGGTAGTCAGGCTAGGATAACCCACTGGGGATCTCCTCTCTCCTGAAAGATTAATGGGTATGAGAAGACACCCCAGAAAGAACAGACTACATGGGAGGGCTAGAAACTATTCAGGTAGGAGTATCTCAGTGACAGGGCAGAGTTTTTGCTGCAGCAGGGTCAGTATTGATGGGTATTGCCAAGCACTCTGTCCTTGATTCCCAACTGCATTTTCTCACCAGGGATGGAAAGTGAGAGTCTTGCAGCTTGTCCCCATCATGCCTGGCTGTGACATGCCCTTGGGGACCACTGCCAGACTTGGGCAGTTTCTGGTCTTTCTGTCCAGTCCTCAGATGACACATGGAAATAGTATGGTTGCTATGCATCCCAAATTACTCTCTGAGGGTGTGCATGGACATTTTGGACAAGGCTTGATCTGCACCAGCTGTGGGCAACAGGGAAGTAGCCTTGGGGCTGTGAACCAGATAGATCAGAAGATACCTGGCTCCTCTGGAGCTGACACACAACACTGCGGGTTTCATCTTGACCATAGGCAACCAGTGCAGTGCTGTTCAGTGAGCTCTCCCTGTTATTGAAGTAAGTTATCACAAGATGTAATTTGCTTCACTGGCAAATAAACTTCATCTTTTACCTTTTCTATACTCCTGCTACAATATTAGGACAGGAACTTCCCAAAGGAAGGAGCTTGCATACAGGACATGCAAGGAGTTCCTCTCCTTCAGCCAGAGCTTGGGGTCAGACCACCTGTGATGACTTTTCCTTTTCAGTGCCACATGTGCATAAGCTGCTCTGAAAACAGTTGTCACTTGATTCACACTAGCAGATATGTCTACCAGTGCATTTTTTGTTTCATATCCCAGGGAAAAGATGAAATTACTTTACTAATTCAGAGATCAAATGAATTCACATTTTAAAACCCTTCAGTGTTAGCTGAAATCTATGCTTTATGAAGCAGAAATAATAAAAAATAAAATAAATTATTATTATTAATAATAACTAAACAAAAAAGCACATTGTACTGTTTCTATCAGTGTGCACAGGCAGTACTCTCAACTTTTGTGTGATAGATGAAGCTTGGGCTTGAATTGAACTTTGCTGAAGTCAATATGTGTCTTCTTTCACTTCTCTCGACTTTGGATGAAGGTGGAGTTTTCCACAGGCACATGTAGCCTGGCTGGGGGAGCAGTGGGGATAGGGGTCTGTATGCACCCAGGCAGTCCTAGAGCTGGGGCCATCTAGCCTCCTAAAAACAGGTTAAAGCACTTGGGAGATGGAGAGAAAGGAGTCTGGTTTCCAGTTTGGCACCACCAGATGCCAGCCCACAATGAGACAGAGAGCCAGTGCCAGGTGAGGATCTAAAATCAGTTTTATTGCTACTCCAAGCGATCAAGCATCATGACTCAAACCTAAATCAGCAGAATTGTTTTAAACCCAGGAAATCTTGTAATAATACAATGTGCTTTCTTTCTGTGACCTTTTTATTTCTGAACCTCCATGAGTAACTGATGTCACAATTTGAAAAATTCACTTTTCCTTTCGAAGAAGGTAATGTTTATTTACTTAGGAAAGACATGAAACTCGCTGGCTTCCAGGAGCCGGACTTTTAATGAACACTAGAGATATGAGCCTATGGAAAAACTGCAAGAGTTGATTAAACTGCAGCCACACAAAAGAACAGTTTGTTCTGCTTTCAATACAACAATATTTACCTGTCATGGTAAGAGATCCAAAAGTCAGGCTTTCCTTTGCATTTCTGCCCAAATCTGCGTTTACAAAGCTTGCTTTTGTGGTATCCTCTCCAGCATCTAAATCAGTGAGCTCCCTCATACCAGTGATGAAATTTTCACAGAAGATGGATTAATTTTATTTTTTTTCCATTGATCTGGGTCTTGAAACAGCTTTGGGGAGGGAGACAGATAGGAAACAAGAGGGGATTTAAGCCTTTTGCCTCACCTTTAAAAAAAACCTGTGCAGCACTGCTGTCCCAGGAGTGGGCCCAGATTATTACTACAGCCACAGCCACATCATCAGCGCTACAGTGCTTGGAGTTGTAGATCATCAGTCTGCTGTCACAGCCATGATGTATGATGGAAAAACCCATCCATCTGCAAACGCCGAGCACAAAGAACTGTGGCTGCAAGGATGCAGCGTGGCATGCGCAACATACACAGCAGCAAGCATTTTCCAAATAAAAAGGACATAAATGTGGTAAATTGAGACTCATCGGAAAGAAAGGGGAAGACATGCGAAGCCTCTCACCCCCAGGCCTCCAAAATTGCTAGTATGTTCTCAAATCCAAAAATGACACCTATGAATCCAGTTAATGCTTCTTTCACACGCACACAGCTTTCTCTTAAAGCTTACTTTTTTTTTTTCTCTTCCAGTGTAAAACCTCAATCATATTTACCCCTGCTTTAGGATCTTTACAGACAAAAGACATTTAAGGCTGTGAAATCTTGGGAGAAGGTAAAATGACGTGGCGGATCAATCAGCTGATGCTTCTTCCCTGCACAGCAGGATACTCCAGCAATCCTCTTGTATTTTGTGTGGAGACTCAGCTCTGACTGAATTTTTCTTTTGGCACTATAAGAGAAGAAAGATATTTAAATTTTAAAAAGAGGAAGTGAGAGAGACGGAGAGAGCATAAGCTTATGCATGGCTGCAGGTTTCTCAACTAGAAGGAACTGCTGGTTGACCAGGAGAGAAGGCATTTCTTGTGTTATTTTGCTGTGCAATACTCCAAGTGTGGGTGCAGAGAAGATTTGCAGCTAAATAAAATTAAATAAAAATAATTTTTAAAAATACTATCCACTGGTCACAGAGCCAGAGATGTGGATGAATCCTGGGATGCTGATCATCTGAAATGATTCTCCTGATTTTTTAACACCTGTCACTCGTGACAAGTAAAGCCAATGCGTTACCAAAGCAGCCATTCAAGGAAGAGTTTTGTTTTTTCCCTCTCCATGCAAGAACTGCCTCATCTAAAAGTCAGAAGCCACAAAGAAGTGGATGTCACTGTGAAGGAATACAGGAGCAAGCAGTTCAGTTACTCTACCTTGTGCAGGGGGGACAGCCATCCACTTTTGAACAGCTACAATACGATTTTCAAAACATCTACCTCTCTGTAACATAATGTATTTGAAATATCACATTCTTGCTCATTACTAGTAAATTATAGCATACACATTAAGCTGTTATTGAGAATGTAAGTCTAAAGGCCTTTGACAGCCCCATCCTCTGGGGAATGTGGTAGGGTACCATAATACTAAAAAAGCATTTCTTTCCTCACATTTCACATACTTTTCAATATCTTTTTTGTTGTTGTTGTTTGGGAAAAATTACTAATTTCTAATACTAACTTGCCACTTCAATTTTTGCCATTACATTTTTTAATCTGTTCATCTGTCAATCTGCCAAGAAAACAGTTTAGTTTAGT
>VYZR01012948.1:36719-47229 GCA_013400675.1 Oxylabes madagascariensis | reverse complement strand
ATGGATATGTTTAACTATATTGAAGTTATGATATCATAACACTTGCTAACTACTAATGATCCTGGGAGGGTTCCAGTTATACAAAATACTATTGGTTTTCTAAAATGTTGAGTTCCCTGAATTTTCTTAAGTTTGTGATGTATCATTAGTCCTTTGCTACATTATTCCTGCTGACCCTAAGACAATCCCTAAATTTATTAAAAGAGTAAGTTATCTCAGATAATGAAAGACAGTACTGTAGGTTTTCATCTCTGTTGTGAATTTCCTTGGTAAATAATCAGGGAGGGGCTATATCCATTGTCTGGAAAAAGTTAATTGGAGGTAGGTGTAGATTTTGTTGTAAAAATCTGTTCATTGTTTTGGCAGATGCCAAATGTTTTGCTAGATATAAGGCTTCAGTATTACACTTTCCATAAAAAGTACCCCAAAGGAGTGAGGGTTTTTTTCTACTTTTAGAATGGTCTTATATTTCTTTATATCATTCCCAACCAATGTTCATTCTTTCCAATATTGTCTCAGGAAGTATAAAGGAGTAATAAGGTCGCATCCATGGAAATGTTGGTAGTGTCTTGGACTTAAATTAATTGTTACCTTGAAGAACCCAAAGCCTTTCTTCATGCTGTCTCATTGCATTTGATAATCTTCTATGTGGGATAGCATATAGCATGGGTTTATTTTTTTGAGGTAGGGAAAAATGGGACAGATGTTTGCTCATCCTTGGTATAATTTTAGCAAATTTTACATCTGTTCTGAAATTAAATTATATTCTTAAGCTAAATAGAATTATGTCATAATCAGTTTTATTGCAGTTTATTATAAACTTAGTACTGTTTTCAAAACTGTGGTTTAGCAAAAGGCTTTCTGGTACTTGAAGAGCAAAGTGAGGGAGAGAATTATGTAAAGTTCTGACTGTGCAGTCAGTGAGAGATGTGAAAATAAATGCTTTCCTTCAGGTGCCGTGTTGCTCGTGAGGCTTTGCTTTCACCCCAGATCAAACAATGGCCACCTGTTACCTGTCACCACAGCCCTGCAGAAACAGAGGGACAGAAACCACGGCCCCCTCCTGTGACCAGTCTGCTGGAACAATCCACAGGCTGAATCCTGAAAGCGAAATTGCCAAAGCTGAGCCACAGAATGAGCACTGATCATTAAAGCCACCTCCAATGTTCTAATATCAAAGGGCTGTTTGTGCTCAACTTTATTACTTTGATGGCTTTTCAGTGATCAAAATATGATGATGTTGACAGTTGTTCTTGCTTTACATCATTCTTAAAGAAAAGGATTTGGTTAAAATAGGAAATTAAAGGAACGAGGTATTGAAGTGGTGCAACTGGAAAAGTTCTGACTGTAAATTTTCTAGATAGCTTTAAAACAGAAGATAAGAGTGAAAATCTAGGCAATGGGCAACTAGTGTGTGTATATGTATATATATATATGTATATAAACCCAAACTCAACTATTTTTAGATAATTTAAACTTTGCCCTTTAGTATTTTTATTTTCCGGTTGCATTAATAAGGGAGCATATTCTGAGCTCTTCAGTTATTGATTTGTTGCTTGTATGTTCCCGGAGAAAGTCAGATGAAGATCAGCATGGCAATATTTATAGGCCGCATCTCATCTGCAGGATGCAATCTATCTTCGTTAACTTCAGCAAAAGTGATAGATAGCATTTGGCAACGTAATGATGTGATCACTCTGGCATTGCCTTTGTAAATCATAGGCTGTTGCATTCTCTTGTGTAGATATTTAATCAGTTATACACCCCATTACTGATTTAATTCAGAATGTCAGTGGCAGGTGAATAATGTGAGTATTTGTATATTAATATCATATTGTATTAATGTTCTTTTCATTTAAGTATGCTATTCATGTGAAAATCATAAACTGTTGCTTCATGGCTAGAATAAATTTAATCAGTGCTGTAGGCATCTAATGCCATCAGTGTTTTAATTCAATATGTCAGTGTAACAAATGGGATTCTTTTCATTTCCACTTTCTTTATGCTTTACCAATTCAGAATATTACATGATGCTGCAAAAATGTGAAGCTTAGAGTAAACAAATTGCTAATTTTCAACCTGTCAGTGGCTTTTGGGACTAAATCCCCCAAGTGTAGCACCAGAGAGGATGAGTACATATTTCTGATATTTTCTAGTAGCTGAGTATATAATGATAAATTAAATTTAAGGAAAAGAAGTGCTGTAGAATATTCTTTAAAGGAGTATGCAATTAGTAAATATAAAATAATATCTATGCAAATGAGTAATGATATAACACTGCTTAGGAATCTTCTCCTGTGTCTCGTCTTTAGAAATATAGAGTTGCTGAAATGTTTTAGTTTTAAGGAACAGCCTACAGTCTAGAGGACCATTTCTAGGATAAATTTCTCCTTGGCCACTATTTTATCACTGATAAAAAGCTTTACAGGAATTTGGAGAGTCATCAACAACATCTAAACAAACAAAAATACCCAAACAAACAAACAAACAAAAAACCCAAACAAAACCCCTAAAAACAAACAAATTTAATCTGGAAACTTATAAATCAGCAAAAAGTGCAGTGCTGGCACATCCATCTCACACCACATGCTAGCAAGAACAAAGTTACTTGTGTTATCCATTGTAAGAATTTATCTAAAAGTTCTATCACTCTGAGTCTTCTGCCCTTGACTTAGAAACCACTTTATTTATGGATTTTTAAAGCTATTAAATGAGTCACTTCTATATTGGTTGAGTTTTCAATTCCATAAGTACAGAACATGATAAAACTAAAAGTTTATTAGCAAATAAAAGAGTGTGCCTGGTGTAAATCCTTCAGAATTAATGCTTTTGATGGAGTTAAGAAAATGCACTTGATGTGAGTTTGCAGCGGTTATTCTTTTTAATTAATTTTTTTCTTTTCCTGTAGCAATGGAATTCCTCTGATTTATTGTTTTGTAAGAGCATATTTTTTTTACTCTGAATTTTTTCTGTTTCAATTATTTATGAAACAATTGTCATCTACAGGTCTTTCACCTGAACCTTACCTTTAAAATATTGTTTTATAGATTGCTTTATTTAGCTCTGCTCCCCTGAAAGCGCATGTATGTGTGGCAAAGGTTTTTTATGCAAAACTGCATATTTTAGATATTTTATTAAAACATTTTTCATCTGTGTGCTAAATGTTTGCTTGTCTCCGTACATGCCTAACCTTCCATGTAGCTGTTTTCTAAAAATTTAGAAATTAACATTTTATAGAGTAGCTTGGAATGAAAGTTTCTTCTGTCACCATTCACAGGCGTAAACATGGAACTGCAGTATGATGTAAGAAGGGGAAGCTTTGCTTTCTGATACCTGTGGGAAAATTGAGTTTCCCTTTTTAGTACAGAAATTACTCAAAACAACAAACCTGGTATTGAAGAGCTCTTTTATCCCTGTAGTTGTGTTTTTGTTGATCATATCTTGCTGTGACAGGAACAACATCATTATTTTCTGTCTGCTACAAAAGAGTTTTGGACTGTGTTCTGTAATCAGTTTGCTCTCAAATTTCTTGACAGATTCAGACAGGAAACAAAGCTAAAGTTGATAGAAATTCAAAAGGTTACCCCAGAAAAATGATTTTTTTATTTTTTTCTGTCATCTTACGAATGAAGAGCAATGAATGGTTTGTTCATTACAAATGCAGTGTAGAATTGGTCGGAAAATGTCAATGCATCTGTCATTTTTTAATAGAATCACAGAATATCTGAGTTGGAAGGGACCCACGAGGACCATCAAGACCAAGTTGTGATTCCGCACAGGGAAACCTAATAGTTAAATGATATATCTAGGACCATTTGTTTCAGTTCAGGGAATTGTATGTAGCTGTGAATTTGGATTCAGCCTATAGTTTTCACGGAAATGTCTGTCATGGTATTTGAAAGAACTGATTATCTTTGAATTTCTGTTGCTGATTTCTAAAACTTTCACTATATTTCAATGCTTTGAGTTACTTTTAGGGGAGCTGAAGGTACATGGGGTTTGTTTCATAAATTCTGTTTCATAAGTAGGAAAACTATTTTTTACACATATCCACCACCCTTTAAGGTGTGTCATCTCATTTCTTTTTTCTGTTGCTTCTTGAATACAAGTCACTGTTACTTCTCCACAGATATGTCACAAAATGTGACATCAGAAAATGGCCAAATGCTTTAACAAGAAAAGTACAGAAGACTCATAAATCATTATTGGTTTTATAGTTTTGATTCATTTGCCTTGAAATTTTGATTCATTTGCCTTGAAATTTTGATTCAGTGTTTGCTCTTTCAAAGTGATCAAACTCTTGTTGGGACTTTTTGGTCTGTATATTTGATTTGCATAGTAAAAATTGCATCTTTCAGCAAGCTGCGGGTAAATTGTAATAGCCAATATAATGTAATCCTAATTATATTTCTAGATTTTTGCCTTCTGTAGCTCATTAATAAGCTGCATGAACCTTCTGGTCTAAAAATATTTGTTTTTAGCAAAATAATAAGTGAAGTTATCAACATATATATTTCTGTAATAATTCACAAATTGGGGTAGGAAATAATTATTCCTATTTCTCACAGTCTGTCACTTTTTATATATTGGGATTAAATACAATTTATCTTTTCAGGGCATTAAATATATGTTTTAGTTGCTTATTAATATTTGTTTTTTCCTAACTCACAGTTTTTTTGTGTTGAGTGAATGAGTGTGGTGTCATGGCTTATTAAAATTATATATTGGTGCTGAGACCTTCAGAGTTGATATTTTTTCAGTAATTTTCAGGTGTTTAGCAAAAGCCAATACAGTTGTTAACAAGAGGGCACTTTGATCTCTATTAATGTAATATGTCATGCTACAAAATACATTGAGAGATGCTGCTAAATAATACAAGTAACTGTTGGAAAAATGCCAAGACCTGGTTTAAATGATATTTGAAGATGAGACTAAATAATTATTGTCTTGAATAAATGTTTGTTATTTCTAATGTGTTATCTGGGGACACTGTAGTGGGAGTATCAATTTAATGATTGTTAGAATTGATAAATACAGTAAAGTATTATTAACAGTGGTCTTGCCCTCTATGTTGTTTTAATCAAAATTTCTGAAAAGAAAACGATAATATTTTGATTACAATAAAAATAAACAGCAGAAATTGCAGAGTCAGTCAGCTGAAGTAACTGAACCTTGCGAGTCTGCAGGATCAGCTCTGAGGAGCAGTAAAACCAAATGTCCTGTTAGCAGGAGTTTGATTTGCTCTGTCACTGTTACCTTGCAGATGTGGGGTCAGTGGAGGGCCTGGCTTATCACAGAGCTTGGGACACCCTGTACTGGACCAGCTCCACCACCTCCTCCATCACCAGGCACACGGTGGACCAGCGGCGCCGCGGGGCCTTCAACCGCGAGGCCGTGATCACCATGGCCGAGGACGACCATCCCCACGTGCTGGCCCTGGATGAATGCCAAAAGTAGGTGTTGCATCTCTCCTACAAATCCTAATCCCTGCCTGGCATCAAGCAACGCTTCTTTATTTTAGTTAGCCAATATTGCTGAACCCTACGGAGGTCGATTAGATTTCTCTGTTTAGGACACAAATGTTAACTTGTTTTGTTGTTGGTATCTTTCATTGTCTCGCGCTTATGAAGGAGTTGCAGAAGTGAGATTCAACATTTCATATGTTTTTATGTCTCAGATCACATAATCATTGCATTTTCATGGAATGTTCAAAGAATTCGAGCTGCTTTTCGTAAGAGTGAGCTAAATGTAAATTCTTGGATGGTCATTTTCTCAGACGTGTCACTCTTACTGCTTAAGTTTAACAAAAAATCCAAAATTAATTTAAGCACTTACAAAAAGAAGTCTGTGTTTCTTGTGTTGCAAAATAGAGGCCAAATAAAATTTGTATTTATCACAGAAATCAGTGTTGTATAAAAGTATATAACAATGGACACAATCCTGCAAAGTCTTAGTTCCTTCCCTCTCAAAAATACTGTGTTAGTGAGAGGATTTTTATTTTACTTTTGTGTCTTACATATTTGACGTACTTCAATTTTCTCTGTTAATTCTAGGAGAAAGACAACCTGCTTTTCTGCTTCTTGTAACTGTCTCTGTCTTTTGAGAAAGTTGGGGAACATTTCGGCCATATTAAATTCTATTTTTCATTTGTGGTGGCTGAATGTAAAAAGTTGCATGAGTAGTGGAGCATATTTCCGTGTCTGACTTCATGTCCTGTTAATGCAAATCAAGAGTTTATGCTGCACTCTAAAATACAATTACCAGGGTCCCATCAATAAACCCCCTAAGCTGTGATGGAGATGGCAGTGAGAGGAGGGGCAGGTTCTGTCAGCCTATGAATCAGAATTCCATCTGCAGCCCGCTCCATAGCATTTTCTGTCATTGTGAGCAGCAACAAGGGGCTGACTGAGGCTCCTGTAGAGCACATTAAGGTCCTTTTCTTCCCGTTATCAACCAGTCCTTGGGTGTGCAGAGTTCTGTCACTGCTCTAAAATGGGAGAAGCTGCAGATTAATTTCACTGTTAAATATTACTAATGCACACATTAGCAGAATTAAGTTTGTATCATTACACAGCTTGTATTTCTCTCTAATGGTAAATTACTACAGAGACAAGATCAGGATTGAACAGATCTGTAAAAGAAAAAAATTGTACTCCTATACAAATTAATGAACTAGGAAACTGCTATAATTTATATACATAATTTATTTATAGGCTGTTACATTTTCTTATTCACTATTGATTATCACAATTATTTATAGATGCCATTCAGAGTTGTTTATGAAGGCATTTGTTTTTGTTTTTTTTTTTTCTCTGTTGCTCATTTCATAGAGAATTAAATTATAAAATGTATCTTATGGTTTTGTTTGGTTTTTTGATTTTAATGCAGCTTAATGTTTTGGACTAACTGGAATGAGCAGCTCCCGAGCATCATGAGATCCACCCTGTCAGGCAAAAATGCCCAGGTTATCATTAGCACTGATATTCTGACACCAAATGGACTCACCATTGATCACAGGGCAGAGAAACTTTACTTTTCAGACGGCAGCTTGGGAAAAATTGAGAGGTGCGAATACGATGGATCACAAAGATATGTAAGTAAAACAATAATCCTCCACATACTCATTGTATGCTTGTTTGCATTCATTAGCATCTTCAAAGTGAAATTGTTACAGAAAGATAAATAACTGACTAATTTTCTCCTAGTATTAGTTGCATATTAGGCTTTTAATTCTATTGAAATACAAATAATGCTCAATTTGCTCAGAATTTCTTTTGTGTAATTCTTGAGTGTTGCTCAACAAATCTTTTTTCTAGTATTTTCTAACTATACATTTTCAGATATTGAACTGCTCTCCATTACTCTTTCATCATAATATATTTTGGTCTTGAACACTCTTTCAGTTTCAGCTCAAGCAGATCTTGTACTGGGAATGTGCTGAAGGCAGTTGATCTGTGCCTGTGGTTTTGTTACATCTTTAGCACTACATTTCTCCTATTTCGTGAAATCTTCATTTCAGGGACTTTGTACCTCCCAAAGTTCAGGATGTAATGAATTAAGGGCATGTTCTGGCTTGTATTCAATTCCCAGCTTTACAAGAGATCACATCATCTGCATATCATCTCGCTTTGATATCTATTAACTTTTAAAAAGTTCTTCATATGCAATACATGAGCTTTGAAATATTTTTTTTCCTCTTAAATGAAAATTATATGTTTTTTTAGAATCTTATCCAGAAGTTCTCCACACTATTTTTAGCCTTTTTTTTTTTCAGAATAAAATAGGAGAGCCAAGCTTGTAAGAGCAGAACTGAAGTCAGCATGGATAGTCATGTGCTCTTCCTTTTTGTTTTTGTTTTTCTTGTATAAAAATTAACCACAGCTCACTAATGCTTTCAGATGCAGTAACTGTATGAGAAACTTGGCAAACCAGCCAAATGGATTCTGAAGTTTTCAGTCTCTGACTATATACTTGTTAACACAAAAGAGAAGTACAAGGTAATTAGTAGGTTGTGATTATGTAGTTTAACTTCATCTTTGCATAAGGTATAACAAAATGGACATCACAGACATGAAGTAGGCATTACGCCACTTAGTTACAGAAACCATTACTAAAATACTACTTTTTTAATCAGGTTTTTGGCTTTCACTTTGCAGCAGCAAGAAGAAAAGGGTCGTTGAGTTTTCTCAGCAATTGAGCACTGAGGCTTCAATTTTTCTGAGCACCTTGCCTCTTGGTTTGGCTTTCTGACAATTTACCTCTTCTTCTCCATTGTAGTAAACAAAAAACCTCCTGAACACAATGATCTGAGTCGAGCATGCTCTTCTGAAGGGTTTTTGGGAGCTCTAGTGTGTTACACCAGTACCTGCTGTGGGATAACCAGCCAATTCTGTTGTCAAAAACAGTGATCTAGGTTCTCACTCTTACTTAGATGAGGATTGTTACAGCAGAAGGAAAAGCCCAGCAGGCTGTTTGGCCTCCAGCAGCACTTCAACAGAGCGGCTGATGATGCTGTAGATGCATTTTTACTGGCACAAGCAATGCCAGCATCCAGCCTGTTAACTGTATTATTGATCTAGTGAAAAATAATATTTCCAGGGCCATTGTTTTATTTTGTTCATTTGCTGTCCAGCTGGATGAGATCCCTCATTTCTCTGACATCAGTGCAAGTCACGATTGTTCTGCCATTCTGGTGATCTCAGATTCTTTGGGGTGTTTCAGTCATCAACCACCTGTCAAAAATAGTTTAAACAGATTACCCTTTCCCCCAGCCTCTCTACTTCATTGCTCTCTGGTTTCAGTTAGGTTAACAAGGGTAGAAATTGGATAGTAGGACATGAAAGGCTAATGGTAATGTAATGAATTTTCTTCTAGATGGCAACTTCTTTCTTCATTCTGCTCACCACAATAATCTAGCACAATGAATTAGTAGAAAATCATTTAGCAATATTGAACTGACTCTTTAAAGTGGATTGTAAGGGTTTATTGATTTTTGTGTTGAGCTGATATTTTAATACTAGTATTTGGTTTCAGGAATACTCTTTGAAGTTTTGAAGATTTTTTGTTATTATTGATCGTTTTTATTGCTCAGAAGGTATTAATTTGGGAGGGGTTGTTTTTTTAACATTTTTTTGTTCTGTTGTATCAGATCTTCTGGTTTAAAAACAGAAGTGGCTTTTTTTTATTATTATTCTTTCCCATTTTCTTCCCTTTTTTTCCTCCTGCCTTTACTTGGATTTAATATTGTAGCCAAATTGATCTNTTTGAAGTTTTGAAGATTTTTTGTTATTATTGATCGTTTTTATTGCTCAGAAGGTATTAATTTGGGAGGGGGTTTTTTTTTAACATTTTTTTGTTCTGTTGTATCAGATCTTCTGGTTTAAAAACAGAAGTGGCTTTTTTTTATTATTATTCTTTCCCATTTTCTTCCCTTTTTTTCTCCTGCCTTTACTTGGATTTAATATTGTGGCCAAATTGATCTTAGCTGCTTAGTGCTTTAATTTCAACATTTTTTTTATGAACACAGACACTGAGCCAGCAGCAAATAAAGCTGATTTAAAGTTTTGGACTTTTCTAATAAATCATGGGCGACTGATTTATTTTTCCTTTTCTTCTTCAGTGTTAAGTATTTTGTAACATTATACATGTGAAACACTAGAAACATTGTTAACTTCCTGTAAACAGGTTTTTGTTGTTTTTTTTTAACATCCAGTCTGGAGTGTTTGGTCTCAGTTGTAATTTTGTAGGCCTATAGGTGTGATTGTTAAAATCAATATGGGTTTAGCGGTGTTTCTAGCAATTATCACCTTCATGTACTTGCAACCTGCCAGTAACTGTAACTTTCAGTTTCTAGGATGTTTGTTTTTATTCTGTTGAATTTCTGTATTAAGGCAATTAAAGAAGTTCCATTGTTGGTGTTCAACTTCTGTTTTATTCTATTAGATTTGGTCAGTTATATCCTTCAGTCTACAGCAGAAGTGCAAGCTTTAGGTTTGGCTGTGCATTTATGCAAAACTTGAATTTATGAATGACCTCTAAAATTTACTTTTCATGTGTGTTGTTATATTTATTTGAAATACAAGTGTCATTGAGGGCAGCAGAATAATTTTGGTCAGTTCTGGGAAGGTATTCATGATGACATCAATGTTACCTTGAGAAGTGACCAAATAACTCACTAAGGCAGGATAAATTGAGCCAAGGCAGCTGGAACAGAGAGAAATTGTGCAAAATGTGAGCAATTTGAAATGTAGAATGTCTAACTCCATTAAAATAAGAATGTGCTAAAAATTATTAGAAGAGGTTCTCACCAAGATCTGATGTCTTAGATATTTTAATTAGCTTTGGTCTGAGGAAAAAAATAAAATAGAGCGTACTTTCATAGAGAAATTAATTTGTCAGTTTCTGTAGTTTCTCTGTAATTTTTCTAAATGGCACTGGAAACAATAATAGTAGAGAAACAAGAAAGGCCAGTAAAAAATGATGTTGTTAGCACAATATTCACAATTTACCA
>VYZR01012946.1:25286-38069 GCA_013400675.1 Oxylabes madagascariensis | reverse complement strand
AGAGAGCGAGAGAGAGAAAAGGAAAAAAAAAAAGAAAAAGCCTCACAACTGACTTTCAGCTGGGCACTTGATACTTTCAGCTCTCAGACAGCCCAAAAGACATGCACACCTGGGGACCAAATCTCAATCCTGACCCCAGCAGAAAAGCAGGGGCCTCAAACTGATTTTTAGGAGACACTACCACATAGGAATATCTCCCTGCTCTGCCCAGCTCTTTCCCCAGTGAAGTGGACAGATTGGTGGGCACCACGCCAGGGTGAGCACAGTGCCCACAGAGGACACCTCTGTCCCAGGGCTCTGCCTTCAGCACATCAGGGCTTTGCTCAGGAGCTCCCAGCCTGTGGAACAAGCACTGTCAATTTGATTCACATTTCATGAACCTCCCTCCACATGGCAGTTGCAAGAGTTTCCACAGAAATACCTGAGAAACATGGAAAAGACACCTTTTTATAACAATCTTCTCTTGCTTCTGCTTTTAAGGATTAGATTTCTTTTAGTGTGCTCTGGATCGTGTCATCTGGCAAAAACTGGCTTTATCTAGATCTAATTGTTTCCCCAATTAAACCCAGAGAGAGACATTTTGCCTCTTAGATTACTAAGCTCATTTTAAGAAGATAATTTAGTGGCTTAATTTAGTGACATTAAAATTAAATTTTAACTTCAGTTTTTGCCCCCTTGCTGAGTCGTGTAATGAATAAGTTGCCTCCTGGGAGGAGTAAATTTCTCTCCTGTTTTTCCTTAGTGGAGAAGACACTAGGGAGGAGGGAAGTAAGAGAGGAGTTAAAAAAAAAATTAATCTTTTCATCTTTGGACTTTAATTCATAGAATTAAGACTAGGGTAAGAAAAATACAGGGTAATCTTGACACCCCATCATGTAATCAAGTGCAAGATCTTCCTGCTACCACCAGGCTTCTAGTGCCCAAAGAAAGCTGTGAGGAACAAAACAAGTGGTGAAGATATCTTTTACCAGTTTGGGAAACACAGCAGCCTGTAACCTTCTAGTGTTAAATTAGGTAGACAAAGGCATAGGCAGCACATTCCCCTCTTTCCCAGCTTCACCTGTGAAGCTGATGGGGCTATGAAGGTCCAAGTGGAGAGGCAGATCTGCTTGCTCCCTATCACACCAAGGGCCTCCAAATGCAGAAGAATGACATCAGTTAGCTGCCTTGGGCTATTCAGCTTAACTTCTTTATTCTTTAGGTCCTGTCACCTGCTCTCCTTATGTCTCCCTCATCCCTGCCAGTGTTTTCAGAATTGCCAGCTTCCCAGCAAGCCTCCACAGAGCAGCCAACAGAGAAGTCCTGCCCCCAACATCCCTACCAGTGCAGAGAAATCTCACGGGCAACTGGGCATCCTTGCGTAAATTCTTCTCCTTCAGACAGACCTGGTCAGTAGTCATTTGAAGTTAATAATTTCACTTTGCACAATGTCCTGGAAGTTTCCAGTCTCAAGATGCTGCTAAATCAGGGTCTGGGTGAGGCAGGCAGAGGTTTGGGGGAGAAAGCCAAGAGAGCAGCAGAGCCATCTGCTTCTTCACAGAGGGTTTTAAGAGGACTTATCTTGTTAAAACGTACTTTTCTGCATCTAATTTAGATCCTCTTTCTTGTGCTTTTCACAGAAAAATCTGTTGACTGCAGCTGAAGTCAATATGAAATTTGTTTCACAAGAATGTTAGGAACATTGAATAGGGCCTTTTGTTCCCAAATTAATTTTTATTTTTCAAGACATACAGTGACACTTTATAAGCAAATGACAATTCAGCTTTAGAAAAAGCTGGTGAAGGATTGAAGTGCCAAAAAGTTTTGTTGAAATCTCTTAAAGAATGACAATTACATTAATAAAACTAACACCTGAGAGCTGAAATTAAGTGATGTAGTTCTATTAGCACTGCTATCAGAGGATTAGTAAACACGCAAGAGACAACTATTTTATGAAGCATACATTTTTCTCCAAGTTTGTAAATAGAAGATTGGAGCCATGATGATAGATCAGGCAATGATAATTTTTTAAAATGCAATTCAGACAGTTTAGATGATATACCTCCTTCCTGAATTTTTACGTTTATTTTTAAAATATTAAGACTACTCTCAATGCCTGCCTTGCAGAACTACTAGCAATTTTGTCTTCCTAAAAACCTTTGCCTATAAAATATGTGCCTCATCATATATCCATTTATTCCTCACTCTCGGTTCCTTTTCACACTTCATCTTTCCCACAAGCAACCCCTCACTTGTAACTCAGACACTGATATAAAGAACAACAGAGCAATGACAAAGCAGGTTTTTCTTGATGTCAAGAGTAAAAAGCATTTTAAAAATTCCAGCTGAGGAATACAATAAATTTGATCATTCATATGTTCTAATATTTTAGAAATAAAGGCAATTAATATATTCACATTTAAACATAAACCTTATTTCACACCTGAGTACTAGCTGAAATTATTAATATTTTCTAGAGAGCATTTCTTTAAAAGTTGAATGATTCAAAATGAAATCTTTCAGTAGCAAATAAATTTTTTTACTAAGATGGAAAGGTAACTGCCTCAAGAAAAATCTTTAAGACTATTCCTTCACATTTCTGCTTTTCATCTTTGTCTGGTCCTACTTAGGACCAGTTGTAGTTTTTCTCTAGGCATGCTTCTAGAAATGATACTCATAAACAAAAAAGTTACACTTTAAAATTGAGAGTCTAATGCTCTTTGCTAATTTCAGGCTTCAATGGGTAGGCTGAGCCCTTTTCATGTTGAATGCTGCAGAGAAAAAAGCAGGCAAAAATTTCATCTCCAGTGTGCGTCTTCAAAGGAGCCCCAAAATTATTCTGTCCCATAAGTGCGGCTGTCGAATCAGTATTGGTGGGTTGAGAGGTGCAATGAGGCCTCTGAAATGTTTTTCAAATATTTTTACAAGAAATGGAGAGATTATGTCCTTGAGAATTCCATGTGCCTTGCAGAGGGCTCATAAATAAACAGCTTTCAGGATAATGTTTCACACTTCAGCAAACTCAAGAAAGGAGAATATGTTACTCCAATGATTTCTAAGGAAAAGTGTTCCTCACAGAGCCCCTTAAAATACAGCAGTGCTTTCTGTCAAGTTTTGCCTCCATATGATGGTGTTTCCTTTGGTGTGGATTAATTATCTGTATTTTTCAGTCTCTTCAGCCACACTAGACACATATGTACCTATGATTTTATTACTGAGTTTTCAGTGTTTGCTGGTTCCACCCTCAGTCTTCTCCCAAAGTGTTTCTCAAAACCCTCAACACTTTTCTGAGTTTTAGCTTGGTTTGGGGATTTTTTGGCTTTGGTGGGTTGTGGTTTTTTTTAAACATTTACTGTTTCTCTTGATTTTGAATTTGCAGCTCCATCATAGTAGCAAAATATGCACCATAGTCACAGATCACATGCAGATCTGTTCCTGCTGGGTATGAACAAGAATATACCAATGAAAAAGATACCTTCTCATTAACTTACAGTTTAAGCAGTGTTTACAGAGAACACCACAGAAAATCCCTACCATAGAATCTGCTGATTGCCTGCTTAAGTTTTGTCCTAACTATTTGATATATCCAGTAACAAGATAAAAAGGGTTTAAGTCTCATCTAGCTCTATAATTTAAGAAGCCTCTGTGCTGGGCATGAGATCCCTTTCAGTGCAGTGGGGATTATTCTAAGGGCTCTGACTTCTGAGTGACTTCTATCAACTTTATCAGATTGTGAATCAAGTTGAAGTTATGAGTCCTGTTTTTCTGTGCTGCATACTGCTGCTCCTATGTGGGGTTTCCTGATAGCTTCTCAGCTCCTCATTCAGGCTACCTGTGAAACACACAAAAGCATGAAGTAGGGATCAGCTGGCCTCTCATTTCCCTTAAGATGAAAATTAGCAAAAAACCCGAACATTTCTGATCAAAACCAAATGTTTCATCTATGAAGGAGAAACGTCCAGGGCAAATAAATGCGACAACAGATATGACAATACGCTGTTTTGTCTTAGTCTTTCTCTTCTGCTGCTTCGTCTTTAACCTTCTGAAATTTAAAATCTATTAAAATTATGCTGTCCCATTTCTGTGCCTGTGTCATAGGGTGATAAATGCATATTACAAGCAGCTGCTTACTTTTCTTTACATTAAGGTATAAATTTTGGATTCATACCTATGTTAGTGCAGACACAGCAACCCTAATTAACATGGAACCATAAAGCTATTTGGTTTTTCAGATCATTGGTAAAAACACAATACTTCTTTCATCATTTTCAGCTCATCCTGAAAACAATTTTTTTTCACCCTATCAAGGTAAAAATTTATTGTGAAACAAATATTTTATTCAAGGCATTTTGTTTCCTGGATTGTCTTGTGCCAATTGAAATTTAATTTCACTAAAATGTATCTTGAAATAGTTTTATTTTCAGAAGAACAACTGAGCTGTTTAGTTCAAGAGTGCCAACTTAGTGTTGTAAAATTCACTCATATTCTATAGAGGGTTTGCGGTTTTTTCCTGGTCAAGATGCTCACCAATATCAGGAAACAGCCCAAACACCAAGGATGTGGAACTTGAACACAGAAATACTTTTAAGTTGTGGTTAAACCATCTGCAAGAATTTTTGCACTACCCCTGCCTCGATAATTTTTAGTGCATGTGAGCTGAAAGAGGGATATTAGAAGGAAGAAAAATGTTTTGAATTGAAGAACAAAATTGCAAAACCACTGGCATCTCAGAGGGACAGAGCAGGGCATTACAGGGATGACACCAATAACAATGAATTTTAAAAGAGAAATGGTGATTTTAGTAACCTGTCGGCTTGCCTGGCTGTTTTCTAAATGGCAGCTATATCCATTTGTCATTTCACAGAGCTGATAAGGTTGCTTGCAAGCACAAGCCTGCAGCAAAATTTGGAAAACTTTCCTGGAGCTCCGTTTCTTCCTTAACCTGCAGACACGACACATGGGAAGGAGAGGGGCACCGGGCATTGCCGCGGTGGCAGATGTATATCACTGTCATTTGTCCCAAGGTACGGAGAAGGCCTGCCGGAGCACGGTGGCCTCGGCTGGCTGGCTGACCTCCCCCTGACTCAGGGCAGGCAGAAACAGAAAGATTTTGTGCTCCGGCAGAGCTGGGCCTTCCCGTGACCCAGGCGAAACCCTCCAGCCGCTTTCCCACAACGCCGCGCCGAAGCCTGGCTGCAGCTCTTCGTTTATTTTTTCAGGTGAGTAGAGGCTGTATCAAGTACTGGTTTCTCAGTTGCTTTTAATTAGGCTTCTGGAAGCCGCTCTTTCATCTCAGGCGAAGCCTGCGTCACTTCGCTCCAGCTATTTTCGGTCCTAAAGCCGCGGGTTCACTTTCATGCGGCTAATTGAAGGCACACGGGAAAGCAGAAAAGGGCTAATCCCAATGATTTGAGATATTTTATGGTTAGGGTGAAACCGCACATTTTTTAGCTGCAGAGAACCACTTTCTAAATTTTAACCTCCCCACTCCTTCCCCGAGGGCAAGGGGGTGGCTCCCAGGAGACACCGGCTGTAATGACGCAAGATCCCCACAGGGTCCCGCATACTGGAAGGGGAGGTTGAGCAGGTGATGGAGACCTGATGTGCCTTAATGGACTGTCTTTGATTTTAGACTCCTGCCCCTCTGGTCATCTCCTCATCTCCCAGGTACGCAGTTGAAGTCCAACAAATTGCCACCTAAACTTCCAAGGCACAGAGGACTTCAAGGCACGTGACTGCCATTAACATCGGCTGGATTCCTCCAATGGGAGTGAGTTTGAAAATAAGCAATAAAAGGCATTTCATGAGCTCGCAGGGGAGATTCGTCATTACTGTCTAGGATCGTTCGCTGCAATGGCTGTGCCAGGCACTCTGTCCTGCTCAAATCTGATGTGATGACTACACCACCTTGGTGTGCAAAGGGACATCAGGACTCCACAGCTGCTCTGTGTTGTAGTGTGTTGCTGTTTGTGTTGTGTGTTGCTGGTATTCCCTCACACCTGCCCACCTGCTCCCTCAGGCAGACACCTGTATCTGTACTGCTGCTGCCAGGGACTCCTCTGCTGCTGAAGTGCTGCATGTAGCCCATCTTATGGACAAGATATGTTTCTCAATACATGAAGAAATCGCTGTCATGACTGTTTTGGAGCCATGCTTATAGACAATTACGCTTTAGAGGCAACTGGGAAAAAGCTGGTGCAAATTGAGTGAAAATGTCTGTACTGGTAAGTGATTGTATCTGCTGTGAACCCAGCCTACATGTAATACACCTGAAAGCACTGTTGGCAATAAGAGTCTGTGACCCCATGATAAAGTCAGTCCTTTTCTCAGTAGTGCCACTGAAGTGCATGAGAGATTTTGTCAAGTGTTTCTCATGTAATATCAGTGTCTGACACTTAACACCTTATTGCACTTTGAGGCAGATAACCCAGAGCAATCCTCTTGTTTTGATTTTTAAACACATACACACACACACACACACACACACATGAACACACCCCCCCCATATATATATATGTGTGTGTATGTGTATACATTTATGTACATACACACACAGACACACACACCAGTTTGCAATCATCTGTTTTCCTGAATGTGCAGCAGTGTGCTTTGTGCAGCAGTTGAATGAATAGCACAAGCAGAGTTAGGAGCAGAAATCCTTTCACCCCAAAATTATGGCAGTGCAATTAATTGGCAGAGAGAATCCACAAAAGGTTGAAGAAACAGCCATTTTGTACCCTGGCTGTTCCATAGGCCTTTGATAGCTTTCATCTTTCATACTCTTGAATTTTCTTTTCCAGGCTAATAAGTTCAGTGCTCAACACATCAAGCATGTGAGCAGCAGTGAAGAAATGTGATGAACCAGAGAGGTCAAGAATACCAATGGTCTGCTTGGCTGTCCAAAGAGCTCCAGGTCTGGCCACTTTTCGTCTTCTGGCAGTTCGGAAACCTGTCAGGATTCATGACAAAAAGAAATCGTTTATGTTCCTTGCACCTTGATTAAGTTATCCAGATGAATGTACAAAGCCTTGCTGCTTTGCTGCTTGTTTAATTTATCCATGCACTCCCCACATATCATAGCACAACTCTTCCTCTCCAGAACATGGGTGTAACCTCTTGACTCACAATGCTCTGTGCCAGTCTGTGGTGGAAATACAGTTGTCTGCTCATTGGTGGTGATGGGTGTGCTCAGGGCTGACATAACCAGCACAACCCCGAAGGATGCAAATGGGTGGATGGTGCAGGGTAGAAAGACAGCAAGGAGGCAGAAGGGTCACAGTAATAGATGACAGCAAACACAGTGCTCTATTTTTGGTCTTTTCTTTCTTCTTCTGAACTATACATTGGGTAAAAAAATGCATTTCTGGGGAAAAAAATAATGTGCTTATGGGAAGACTTTAAATTCTTGAAAGAGTTTGCCCTGATAGTGTTATAAAGCAGTAAGTTTGGGAAGCCAAACATCTCTGTTTGAAGGCTGAAGTGATACCATGACTTTTCACTCTGAAATGACATTTTTCATTTCACAGGCAATCTACAGCTTCTAAAGCATTTTAAAGGGATTAAGTAATTTGAAACAGAAAATAAATAATTCCTGTCTTATGTTTCAAGAAAATCTGAAAAATTCTGCTTTGGTTTTAACCAAATGTTTTTCCTCTGATAATTCTGTTCAGCAACTGAACTGAAAACCCACTATTCATTCAGCCCCTACACAGGTAATTGCAGTTTGAAAATGTGAAAGGTTACATAAATTATGCTCAACAGTCCTTCTACTTAATTATTTGCTGGCTATTTTCTCATAGTTCAAAGCACAAGTGGCTTTCTAAGCAAGATTTGAACGATGTGAAGGTAGAGAGCTAGCTTACAGTGGTTATGGCTTCATATTTTGCATATGGAGCCATTCTTCCAACTAATAGATCACCACCGAGAGAAGCCATTTAAAATATCTTTATGGCCTATATCCTGACAGGGAAGGAGTTGTAAAAAGGTCATAAACTGTGCCAAGAACCATAAAAAGAAGTTGGTGTTCTGCATTACAAGAAATGCAAGATAAGGTACTTGCACGTTCCAGGCATGGTGGGTGGGTGGGCAGGGGGCCTAACAATATCCAGATGGGCCCTGGAGCAGGGACTGCAGGAAGGCTCTGCAGAGCCGACCCTTCTCATCTGCCATTTCTTACCCACGTCACTACCTCCTCTCCCCTGGGTTTCAGCCTTTGCCTTGTGTACCCTGCATGCTCTTAGCCCCTGCTGGGCTCTCTGCCTTGTGTCCCTCGACCTCCTCCTCTGGTGCCTGGGCTTCTCCTCTGCCATTCCCAACTAGCCAGAAGGTCGTACCCTCCAAGGTCTTGCTCCTCTGGCTGTGCCGTGCTACAGAAGACATCATAATCTCAGTTAGCCTTGTCAGAGGAGGTGCCTGCTGTCTCAGGGATTCCTTCAGGGGTGGGATATGGGCAGAGGAAGATAAATAGATCATAGATCATAGTCCAGTCTTGTCCCCTGCCAACAGTGGGGTCAGGGATTCCTAACTCTGTCTAAATCTTCTGCCCACATCCTTTCCCACTTTCCCCAGGGAGCCTTTAGTGAAGAGTCTGGTGGCTGGGGACTGAATGGGGCTTGTCTGCTGTCCACAGATTTCCAGGCAGCACACCCTTATGTCCCTGCAGGATTTAGCTCTTATGCATGCTGTCTTGTGCATTCCTGCTTTGAATCTTTGCCTCTCTCCTTCAAACAGAATCTTAATTCTGAGTTTCTGAGCTGACTAATATTTGGATGTTTTGAGAAAGCTTCAGTGCCCTTAAAATTATTTTTTATTTCCCTGAAGGAATATACTTTTTCCTGTCTTCTTAACTAAATCTATGAAAAAAACCCCTGCAAAAATCACAGTTTATGCTATGCCTGGTTTTTTTATCTTATGCTTATATATATATATGTATGTGAATGATATCTGTGGTTCAGCCATGTGCAGAGTAAGTTGGGTCCTCGCTTCTTTTGAGGTATCACAACTGTGGAAAAGACTATCAGTGCAAATAAGAAACAGGCTGTAACAACCAAATGCTTGGGTACTAGCTCAGTCTTTGGCAAAAGTCTCCCATTGCTTTCACTAGGAATTTCCATATATGAGAACAGAGTGGATGCTATATTCCAGTTTTCATAACCTTTGTACATGCTCGTGGTCACTTATGGAGATGCTTAGTCACACCGGGATGAATGTGATGAGTGACTGCTCACCTGTCTTGCTGTAGGTTGCACAGTCCACTCCCAAGGAAAACCCACAAAGACCTTTAACTCAGAAAGAACATTTCCATGACTGGGGACACTCAGGGCTTCCCTGATAAATTTGGTCTTCTGTAGATAGCTACAGCGGAGCTCTGATTATAGCTGTGTTTGCGTAACTTCTGCAACTAAAATTCACTGAATCCAAAGTGTCAGCATTATGCCATGATTTGCTGGCATATCACATTTTAACCCTCTGCTGCAGAGATTCACAAACTCACCGGTGCTTAATAATCACTCCCTTTCAGTCCCTTCCCTTGCACCACTCCTTGTAGACTCCAGTAGAGATGCCTTAGCCAGCACTGAACACTGCAGGGGAGCATAGCCTCAATACCAACATTTGTTTCTGACAGAAGCAAATGCACCTCTCTTTTTCCATCAGGAGGGAAAAACATACTTTACCCTTTCTAGTTCCGCTCCCTGCTATGCTGCCTTTTGAGCTTTTTGTCTGGCCTGTATATTATGTAGGTATCATCCTTATGTGATGGTTCTAATGAAACCAGGGTCAGACAAAGCTAATCCAGGGATTTAGGTTCGTTATGGTATGGGATTGCCTGGAGCCTCTCCTTTCACTTGCAGCAGAGATGGCCAGAAAATTCCCTCACTCCAGTAAAGGTGGGCATCGTAGCCAGAACAACCGCCTATCTCCAAATGCACCCCAAGCACAAAGAGCCTTGCCCATTGCACTTGTGAAGTGGATCTTGGACAATCCAACTGGATTGGTGCCTCCAGAAAACACAGCCAGGGAAGGTGATGTCCCTTCACCAACTTACCCCAGGGGCCGAAAGGTTAAAGCACTCACTGAGGAGACCTGGGAGACCCTGGTTCAAATCTTTCCTCTGTCTGCAGTAATTTGAACCTGCATAAATAGCCAGTGTGCCAGAAGGAAAGTGAGTGATAGTGTCACAGGCCACACACAAAGCCTCCCCTTGGGATGAATGATGTAGATCTCCGTATTCCCACAAAAATGCTCTGACCTCCAGACTTCACCTTCTCCAGTTTGGTGAAGAGTTATTACCAACAAAGCAAAACAACTTCACTGGTGGGAAAGTCTGAGCCTGGGACACCGTGTACAGCCTGCTCATGACTCAAATGCACCTTCATGGGAGGTACATTCAGATCCCCTCAAAGAGAAGCAAGAATTAAGCTAAGATTTGACACACCCCAGAGTACTTCTCAGTGATGATATCTGTACCTCCAGACCACAGCTGTGACATTCATCACAATTTCTTTTGTCAAGGATGCCATAGAAGCCCTGTAACAAATGCCCTGGTTTACCAGCCATTGGCTGCCCAACAAGCAGGCAGGTACAGCCACTCTTACAGCTCTAAGGAAATCCTGGCTTAGGTAGCTGTGGTCAGACCTGCAAATCTCAAACTGAGGAACATGTTTTTCTAGACTGCATGAAATGTAAATGTTACTGTCCTGAACACTATGGCAAGGAAATCTTTTTGAGAATCCTTTGGGTGTGCCAAGACCACAAAAGGAAACACAATTTCTGCAAGGTCCTCTTATAGGAGAGGGAGGATGAAGTAGAAAGGCGGAGCCATTCACATTTCTGATCCTTTTCAAATTTTCCTCGTTTGTGTGTAAGATCCCAGAGACACTGTTTCCCCAGTCTGAGTCTTCTGTGCATGCCTATGCACAGGTGCTCATAAAGGTTCATCGTGTCCCAAGTAGATACATCCAGCTATATCCATTTTGTGGGAACATGCAGCACCTCCTGGTGAGGGACAGAGATAAATACAGCTGTAATCCTTCTTGATTATTAGGAAAACCCCATAGTTCAAGGATGTTTGTGCATAATTTCACAGGTTAATGCAAAATAACAAGCAAATTCCTATGTGAGAAAAGCTAACATGAGTGAACTTCAACCAACTGAAATCCAAAGGCTTGGATTTTACTTGGAATGTTGCCCCTAAGATGCTTTCGTGTTTGCTGTTCCTGGTAAGCAAGCTAGGTCTCAGCAAACAGAAAATGTTTGTGGTATCCCTGAGCTAATCAGCAGCTGTGAGTTCCAACCTCGGAATCCTTAATTTTCTTCTAATTTAGCCACAATACCCTCAGAGCAAAAAGACTGCACCAGCAAGTGCAGTAATTTTTTAGTCCTCATCTCCCTAACCAGTCTCTAAAGAACCAAATTTTAGGCCAAACTCCAAGGAGCATGGTCCCAGAGACTGCAGTCAGTAAAAAAAGGGATTAAGCAAACATGGAGAACAACCTCCAGGACCAATCCATCAAGTCAGAAGTCACAGTTGTATCAGGGACTACATTTGCCCTCTCCAGATGGAAGCACATTCCTGTGTAGCAAGATGTGGGAGCAAGCAAAGGAACTGGCTCTTGTTTCTGACTTCATACCAGCGTGATCCTTGAAGAGAGTGCCTATGTCAAATACATAGCTAAAACGACGTTTTAGCTATATATAAAATGTTGCTGAGGCAGTTCAGAGTCCTGGAAACTAGACTGTGGATGAGCACTAACAAGGTGCTTAACTTCTTGGTTGTGGAGAGTTAATCTAATGTCTTATCAGTAATTTGTAACTTCTTTCTATTCCCGATAATATTCCCAAGACTTCATGTACCTCCAGAAGAATGACCTATGGTCGTGACCCATGGAACCTCTTCTGGTTCCTATACCACAACAGAATTTCTAGGTTCGGTCAAAAAGACCAAACTGCTCCTTCAGTTATCTTTGGAATTGGAGGATGTAACAGAAAACAGAGTGCAGAATCTGATTTTCAGAATCTGTTCTATTAATAGTGTCTCTGAAACCAGCAAGAGCTTACTTTGATTTTTTTTAGATCTGACGGTGAAGCTAGAGCAAATTAACTTCCTATTTGTTCACCAATACCCTTAATTCCCCATTTATTTCAGCTTTCAGTGTACAAAGCCATGTCATACTTTTCAGAGTATAATTGTGCTGGCCAAATCCTTAGAAACATGCCTTTTCTTTTACTGTCACCCCAGTGCATTAAGTAACAGTTTTCAGGCAGAGAGCAAGCCATAAAATATAGCATTTTGTTCTGCTAAATATTTTGGTGATTATCTCAGATCTAAAAGCAGCTTTGGCTTCAACCTTTGGTTATAGACTGCTCTCTATTGCCTCTGTGTTGTAGAAACAACATTTGCCGTGTTCCCTTGATAAATAGTTTTCTGTAGTTTTGTCCCATTGTATTTTAACCTTTGCTACAGAGATATCAGAAATGGCTGAGAAAGAAACATTTCTTAAGAGCTTCTTATGTGATAGACTTGAAAAATAAGCCTTCACACGTTGCCAAGATTGGAAGGTAAAGAGAGAAAGGGCACGTTTTGGGCAAGCTCCTTCAGCAGGATGGGAATATTTTGTGGTAAAATGTCATTTTAATCTGAGGTATTTTAGGCCAGACAGCTACAGCTGCTGTCAAAGAGAAAAGCTCCTCATTTCTGCTGGTCTTGCAACTTTGGAAAACATGTATTTTCTGCTGCCAGTAAAGCCAAGGGTTCTTCCAGAGGGCACTGCTGATCTAGAGGGCAAAGCTATATATAATGCTTTT
>VYZR01012946.1:6186-20269 GCA_013400675.1 Oxylabes madagascariensis | reverse complement strand
AAGTGGAAGAAAAGGGACTAAAACCATGGTGGGTGAACAGGTTTTGCTGGATCTGTGCTTCTCAGACATCCAAAACCAAGACATCCTGGGGAACTTCTTAGGAATCTCTTTCTCTAATGAAATAAGGCTTAATATCTGTTTTGGCCATACAAAGTAACAAGTTTGGCTAATTGCCCAAAAGTTTTGATTAAACTGTTAATAAATTAAGCCTAAAGAGCAGCCAAAAATCACATCTCGCTGCTGAAATTCATATTTGATTGAAAAATCGTGTGGTTTGAAAGAGAAAGGAAGGTTGTGCCAATTTAATGTTGTTCTTTGGACAGAAACTTAATTGTCTCTTCAGGTGAGGTTCTTCTGTCACCTGCCCTTTAGAGTGGAAGGGGGCACAGACCTCCCTGTCCTTCCCCCAGCCCCTCACCTGGCTCACGCCCTGCCACTTTTTGCATTAACAAGCTACAACCCCGAGTGGACCGTGCCTCATTTCAGACAGAGGAAGACAAATTCAAGGCTCTCAGCCAGTTTCTAGGGATTAACAGGCATAAATAGCCCTGGAAATGCCTGAAGCTCAAGTGACTCCTAAAAAGGAAAGAAAAAAGCAATCAAAGCCCCAACCCACCCTGTAAATTGCAGAACTAGCACAGAATTTGCTTAAAGTTTCAAATTTGTGGTCCTTGTGTTTAAAAGAGGTCTTCCACTGAGCAAATAATATAGGAGATGTTTTTCACATCTTGTAATATATTCTCGACAGGAACAGAGATAGGATTATGGAACAGAGCAGTCCAATACAAACTGTGGTCTCCAAAAAATTGAATCCCCAAACCTTGCACTGTGGGCCTTTCCTCTTTCCTGGCCAAAAATCCCTTTAGATGGATTAGCTTCTGAATGCCCTTCATCTGGTAACAGAGACTTGGTTAGGTAGAGCTCACCGAATACCACAGAGACAGAGGTGCCTTTTGACAGTTTAAAAAAGAGAGGGCTGGGGGAAAAGGGACAAACCCAGTTTTTGAAAGCTGGCAGAGTCAACCTGCCCTCTTCTGTAGACCACCACTTTTTACCTCTGAGCCAATCGCCTTGCACAAATGCGACCAACCAAAAAAAAGGTCAGGCTGGCAGAGGTTTAACTTTGGAACAAAGGGACGCACTGGTGTCATGTTTTGCTGTTTTCTTGGGTTTCTTTGTTGAGAGGGTGGGTTATTTTGTTCCTCCTAGTCTGAGCTCCAGCGATTCATCCATCTCCAAATGTTGACATTTTAACCCGATACAAATCCCCCTGCCTAGCTTTCAGTCTTTTCCATTTTCAGTTCAGATTTCCCTTGTGGACTTGCAATTCACTCTCAGATCATTAATATCCTTTGCTGGCAAATCCCTCTCTATGTACAGAGCAGGAGCACTTGCTGCCAAATGATCTTCCTCCACCTTTTACTTCCAATGAGGAATGTAACCTCAGCTGCCTTTCAACATTTCCGGCTTCTATTTTTCTACCTATCATTCCTAGTTGCATAATGGCCACTTTACTTCAGTTATCAAGGTTCTTTATTACTGCTCACTCATTGCTGATGCTTGTCTGTAACCTCACTTTTCTAGAGGGTTGGCAGGCAGGAGGCAAGACAGACTCAGGCCGCTGAGCACAGGCTTTTCTGAGGATCCAGGATGTGGCATAAGCCAAGAAAGCTCCCCCTCCTTCTGAAGAAATATGGACAGGGGGGAAAAGGAAAAAAAAATGAAGCAGCAAGCAACTCTCAAGACCAATTTAAGCAGAATGAATGGGCCTTTGTTCTCTAGGGCAGGGTTTGCATTTATATTTGCTGTGTTAGCCACGGTTGTGATTTAATTGCACATCTTAATGACTTTTGGTGTTTCCCTTAAAGACCCAGAAGCTGGAATCAAGGGAGTCCATAAGGCCCTTTGCATTCATTCAGAGCAGAAGGTAAACCTTACTTTTACAACAAAGAGGAAGAAAATTCTCCCCAAAAGGCTCCAAAACCCAAAAGAAAATAAAAGGAAATTGACATTTGTTGTTTTTAAGAAGTCTCAGGATCTTTAAGCCACCCTCAGGAGTTCGGAAGGCGTGATGCTTTGATGCTTAAAATTGACAATGCTGCCTTTATATTGAGTGTGCTACCATGCACAAATTTGCTCAAGAAATTAGGAGAAAAAGCTCATTCCATATGCTACACCAGCCCTTTCAAGTAGTTCCTTGTTCTCTTGATGCAAGTGGCAGCAAGGAAAGAAGACAACTGCCCATCTCACCTTTGCTGCCTCTGGCAACTTTGCTAGTCAAACTCTTAAGACCTCTCACCACGTACGAGAAAGCTGGTGTAAGCACATGCTGTACGGTGTGGAGATGTCTTAGTATTTAAGTGGGAAGACATAAACAGAGGGTTGGGGTGCACAGGAGAACGAGGCCAATGGATGATCTCTCACTGACCCTGGGTGAGATCCTTCCCTGCAAACCAGTGCAGCCACAGGCCCTGACCCTGTTGAGCCAAATCAGCGGTAATGCTCCTGTAACTTCAGTGGTGATCACTGTGGCAGGAAGCAGAGTGTAAGTGGATGACCTGTGTCCTCCACCTTCTGCATCCAGATTGGCACATTTGTAACTTTCTTCAGCCTTTTTCTGTCCATTACCCATTAATCTTCAGCCAGATTCATCCCTGACACGCTGGGTTGCTGGGGGTCACATTTACCTTTTTCAAGGGAGCTGGCCTCATTCCCTGTCCGTGCCACAGATTTATGCCGGTCTCTGTCAGCATGAGCTGGGTAGGCAGTGACCTACTGCCAAGATCAGGTTCTGCTCAGAAAAGCCTGTGAAATGCTCACAGTAGTGGTGAAGCAGCACACCTGGATGGCAGGGGTTTGTGACAGTATGCATGTGTTGTGGTCAGCATCAGGGAACGTAGCTTGTTGAGATAGGACTGGAGAGGAGATGTGTGGCCAAAGCTGCAAGAGAAGTGGACTCAGACCAACAACTTTGCACGTTTGCTCTCCTGCTGCCTTTGGCTTGTTTGTCTACTTGCACTGTAAACTGTATAGACAAAGGATTCTGTCTTAGCTGGCTTGGAAGACCAGAATGAATGACAGCAGATGAATTTGGTCTCAGTACTTTTATGCCCTTACTTCTAAAAATTCTGCTAAATCCTCAGGCCAAATATGACACTGACAGGGTTCTTTGCTCGTGTCCCCATCAGCATAACGTGCTTCCAGTAAGTCAGATTCCTGACTTTTCTTAAGGCTGAATTATTTCTACCTTGGTCCCATACTGCCTGGGGACGCCTATCATCCCTTGACCCTCACAAACAGGGCCTTGTCTGATTTATGCCGTATTTCCATAGCAAGTCGTCGTCTTCCCTGTTAAACCTTTTTTTTTTTTTTTTTTTTAACTTTGATTGAAGAAATATGTAGCTCCAGCTTTTTGGGGACTGAGGTGAAAACCTTTGGACTGACCTGAGACACTTTTGTCACACAGGGTCTTCAACTGATATGTAGAGAGAAGGTGAGTGCAAAATGACATTATTTTTGTAGTCCGGCGACTGCTACCCTTGTAGCAATGTTGTTAACCAGATACCAAAGGAACACAGGGCCTGATTGTAGACTGGGAATTTCTCTCCTGTCTAGCAGGGAAAGCCAGGCACTGCTAACCTGCAGGTCATAGCCAAAATTTAGTGACCTAACAACCAGTGAGGCTAATGGTGATCAAAGGGTGGGAAGGGACAAGTCAGGAATTAACAGGAAGGACTCCATGCTCCTGTTATAGCTGACACCAAGGCGACAGTTCCTGGTTGGCTATGTTGCATTACAGTGCCTACAGAATAAAAACGGTTTTGGAAAACCAGCACACACATAAAAAACAGGCTTGTGAGAACATATTTCATGTTCTGTGGTGACAGACAGGAAAGGGCAATCCTACAATTTGTAAAGAGAAGGTGGAGTGGGGACTTGGACAGTCAGTCTAGAAGTACATACATGAGGAGGAATTTTCTAGCAGAGATTTGTTCAGTTTGGCAAATGTAAAGCAAGAACCAATGGCTAGAAGATGAACAAAATCAGACAAGAAGTGAGTTTTTTGGGTTTGTTTTTTTTGTTGGTTTTTTTTGGGGTTTTTTTTAATGTGCCATAGTGCAAGACGAAATTGATTGGGGGAGGTCTTATGTCACTGAAGATCAGATAAAGCCATCACAAAGATCTCTGACCATGTAATTTCTGGTTCTAATTAATGAATAATCATTCAGCTTCCATATGAATAAAGAAATTATAACATCATGGAACTTGAGACCTCCATTCTTGCTTTTTCAATACAGAAATAGGATTTCTGTGCACAGGGCAAAGAAAAAATGAGTGTTTAATATACAAAGAACTAACCCTAGTAGTTGCCTAATTCTCTCACACCCCATTCAAGCCAGCAGAGTACCCATGGTCTCACTTGATGTGTTCAGCTTCTTACAGGATCTTGTTCTCAACACACAAACCATATCCTATGTAGATTTCTATTTATAGCAGAAGTGCGTAAGTTTCTTCATGTTTTTCTACTCCTGTCAGCTGATTTACAGGCAAATCCTAAATGACATCAATCCTCTGCTTGTGTCCTGCAGGCAACCTGACGCAGTGCTATTGCCAAAGGGAGAATGATGTAAAATGGCAGCAAGGAAGGAGCACTCCCAGCTGCACTCTGCATTTGCCGACAGTCGCTCCAGCCAGCCTCACATGGTGCAAACACTCCAACCTTTTTCTGATTTCATAGGCGCTTCCCTGCATCCTTCTGCTTGATCTGCTAAGGACAGGCTAAGGACAGGGAGAGGTTAAAAACTGCGCTTAGTGCAGTTTTTTTCCCTGCAAATAAACAGTCTTTTATTAGTCAGAGGTATTTTAAAGGTCATCCGCCTCCACACGCCTTGGCTGGCACGGCGGGCCCTAAGAGGGATTTGGGAATGTCACTGTGCTACCTAACGCAGCCGGCGCCGGCGGTGCAGCGCGTAAGGTGCCTTCCCAAAGCAACCCAAAGCATGCCCTCGGGAGGCGAGGCCGGGGCCGTGTCGCAGCTCCGAGCAGCGCTGCTGGCCTCTGGCGGCCGCGCCGGCCCGTGCAGCGCGGGGGCCCGGCCCCTGGGCAGGCCCCGGCCCTGGGCAGGCCCCGGCCCTGGGCAGGCCCCGGCCCGGCGCCGAGCCTCCGGCTGCCAGGGGAACGGGCACCAGGCCCGCACATCGGCCCTTTAAATGCTCCCGTTATGGGGTCATCGCCTTCCCGCCCGAACCACTTCCCCCCGGTGGTACTGACTGACTGACTGACTGACTGACTGACAGCTTTGGCCCCAGCTCGGGAAGATGTCCACGGTCAGGACACAGCTTGCTGCTGCGGCTGCAGCAGTCACTATTGCTTTTCGCTCTGACTACAAATGCTTGTGGGACTAATTCTAACAGTTCAGGCCATCTGAATAGCTCTGGGACAGCACTTTCGCTGGGGCAAAGATGAAAAAAATCGACAAACTCCTACTATTAGAAAGCTTCTTCCTGTCCATGGAACATGGGCAACTGCAGGGATTAAGAGCAGAGTAGACGAAAGCTCCTTGCAGTGGATATTTCTTAAGTCTGCACAAGTGAACCATAACAAAAAATAAAGCCAAAAGCAAAATGAAGAAACTCAGCAAATGTCAGTGCCAGTTAAATAATCTCCTTTCAGCAATCTGGTGGCTTGGCTTCCCCAGTGTTAGCCATGACATGAGCTTTGTCAGTGAGGGATTAGAAACCCATTATGAACTGCCTGACAAAGCGGAAGGGTACGAGTAGCAGGTGACACGGTGATGCAGCAGGAATGCTCAGCTAACACAATGAGGCCACCACATTTTTACGAGCCGAGACCCTGCCACCTGTCTCTAAATTATCCCCAACCCCTGAGACCACACAGACTGAAATGGGGTGAACACATTCAAGGATCAGAGCAGGGGTGTCTTGGTACCCCCACCGTGAAAGTATTCATGTTATTGGAGGACCGAGGTCATCCTGAAAGTGGCTTGCCCTGGTCTGTTTACAGCGGTCAGATGTCACACCTACATAAGTTATGGAGATAGACAAAGATCAGAGTTCATGAAACAGTGACCGGGCGCCTAAAGCAAAGAGAGGACATGCATGTAGATTAGCTGGTGGGGAGTGGACGGCTCTGGAAAAGAACGACTTTCACCCTCCCTTCCTCATCTCT
The DNA here is from genome assembly GCA_013400675.1 of Oxylabes madagascariensis. Classification (NCBI taxonomy): domain Eukaryota; kingdom Metazoa; phylum Chordata; class Aves; order Passeriformes; family Timaliidae; genus Oxylabes; species Oxylabes madagascariensis. Next base: position 14,080 of record VYZR01012946.1, on the reverse strand, counting down.
GCCACAGTCACAGCCCTGTGTCCCAAGGAGGCAGCAGTATGTTGAGCCCCACGGACAGCCTCACGTCTGTGGTGGCAGTGCAGATGTTCACTGTGCACCCACTGGAGATGGGCTCAAGCTGGAAGCCTGGGGATGGACACAGCCCCCCCAACACAGGAGAGGCGCTGCTGGGAGTGGTGGCCCTGCTGCTGCACCCACTGGAGATGGGCTCAAGCTGGAAGCCTGGGGATGGACACAGCCCCCCCAACACAGGAGAGGCGCTGCTGGGAGNGCAGCAGTATGTTGAGCCCCACGGACAGCCTCACGTCTGTGGTGGCAGTGCAGATGTTCACTGTGCACCCACTGGAGATGGGCTCAAGCTGGAAGCCTGGGGATGGACACAGCCCCCCCAACACAGGAGAGGCGCTGCTGGGAGTGGTGGCCCTGCTGCTGCACCCACTGGAGATGGGCTCAAGCTGGAAGCCTGGGGATGGACACAGCCCCCCCAACACAGGAGAGGCGCTGCTGGGAGTGGTGGCCCTGCTGCTGCACCCAGAAGAGCCTGCACTCCAAATACAAGATGGCTCAGCTCCTAGATGAATTCCTACTTGCATGCAAGAGATGTGACTCACCAGATGAAGTGATTTCCCCCCACCCACTTCTTTTTGGATGAGGAGGCTTCAAGAGAGGAATTTTGAAATATCCAGTCCCTTTTCCAAAAGCTTTCATTAAAACAGCCCATAAAGTCTCTTTAGAGAAAGTTTAGGAGGCCTTTAAAGAAAAAAAATTTAAATTAAAATTCAGTTTTATTGAATGAATGGGCAGCACTGAAAATATTCAGAAAACTAAAATTAATTTGAAAATAATTAAAAATAAGAGAAGCTTAGTGTATGTTTCCAAGTTCTGGGTAATATTAAAATAGCATTAAAAAAATTGCAAAGGAAATTTACTGTGAGCAGGTGTTTGAAATAATTGGGGGAGAAAAAGGCTTGACTATTAATTAATGAAGAATTATGAATGTCCCTTGTTGGATTTTTTTTCCTGTAGTCAACATATTTCTAACCACACGAACTTAGGGAACACATTTTAAAGGTGTGGAGTTGCTTTACTGATACATACAGGGAGTTGAGCATTATTTTAGCCCCATTTATTTTATTTTTGCCAGCGGCATGCATTTAGCAAGAGCTGTTGAGAGAACCAAGGTATTACAACAAAGTCTTCCTCATCAGTTTTAAGGCACAGATGTTAATATTTTCTGGACAAAAACTCGTACACGAGGGTCAAAGGCACTGAAAACTAAAACACAGCAACATGTTTCAAGAAAGGCAAATGAAGAGCAAATGTGTAAAGCCTGGTCATGCATAGGAACTTACTCTGGGCTGTCACCCTGAAAGACTTTCAGACACCTACTGAACTCCCCAGGTTTCTTTGTGGACAGATGCTGGAGCATAGGTTTTGCCTGGGCTCACCAGCTAACCTGAGCTCCTGTTGAAATGGCTGGTGGTCTTGGGGCTGTCTTGGGCAGCTGCAAAGGGGCAGCAGCTGCATGTCCTGTGTTTGGCTACTGTAAAATTGTTCTTTTGTTGATTCCTTCAGCCACCAAGCTCTGTCAGCCGTATTGTGGTGGTTTTGTTCCATGTCAGCCAGGAGCACTGAGCTGTCTGCGGAATGAATGGAACCCTTTGGTTGATTTAATCAGGAGGGTGTGCACTTAGATCTTAGAGCTGCAAACCTCAGGCATATCAAGTATAGGCTGGTGTTAAATGAGACCCTTCCAGTGTAAGAAGCCAAAGTTGTTTCTCAAGTATGCCGCATGTCCCAAGCGCTGCAACCAGAGCTGTGGAGAAACCAGCCAGAAAAAGTTCTACTTTCTGAATATAGGCCAGTGTCCGTCAGAGGTTGCTTCCTGATTTCTTACCCTGTAACCTTTTTCTCAATTTTTACTCTTGCTCTTTATTTTTTCACTGTCCAGCCCACTTGAAGTTTGATTTAACTCTGTGGGAAACAATAATTCTGATTCCAGACTGTTTTGGTAGTTGATGAACTCCTAGATGGTGTAAGGTTAAAGTGCAGCCCCCAGGTGGTAATACTGAACAGGCCAGTGGTGCAAGTGTGACAAATTAGGGAGAAAAGTACACCAGGTCTCTTGAGTGACCAAACACCAGAAATGTCAGTAATTTCTAATTTCCTCCTTAATAACTCGGTCTTAAGGATTTCCAGCAAGACTGCAGTCAAGAGCACCTCAAGTCCCAGTTACTTGCAGAGAGAGCTGAGGTTTTCTTACAAGGCCTGAGTACGAACTGTGAGCCTGAGTCAACCTTTGAGGTAACAAACATTTGTCTCAATGGAAATTACTTTTCTCTTCATGTATTTAGAGACAGCAGTTGGGAAAAAGGCCACGCTTCTTTCTGTCACTAATATAAATGACAGGCACATTAAATACAGCAAACGAAAACCCTGGAGTAAACAAAATCAGCATTTATTTCTCATTCATCTTTTTACAAGATTGCTTCATGGTTTTCACAAAAGAACACATACCAGAGATACATGAATTAATCTACAAAACCAGATATGCAAACCAAAGTGATAAGGTACATGAAAACCCACATGCTTTATGATTTAGTTGCCACATGCCTGTCCTCTACATTCAAGGGAAGTTGCCATGGGGTACACAAACATTAGTTCTGCCACACCAAAATGAGATCACTAACTCTACAGACACAGCTAAACAACATATTTACAAAGCACTATCTCTACCAGTCTTCCTCTAAGTTTGAAACAGGTAGTTGTTCAGCTACCAAGCCTTCACGGAAGGTGAAACAATCTAGCATTACTACACCGATTCATGCAGTGTTTAGTTCTATTCACAGGAGACAAAAGAACAAGTATGTATCGGTGATAAAAGTAGTAGATAAAGATTCATCATCCTCCTGGAAGGAGTCTGGAGCATCGGCGCTCATTCATCCATTCATCATTACTCTGGGTGCAAAACTGCATTTTGCACCACATATTCAAAGTCCAAAAGCTAGGAATTGCCCTGCTCACTGGATCCAGCAGAACGGAATCCAATGTTTCCAGGTCTCCATCAGTGGAGAAGAGCTGACAAACACCCTCTTTTCTCACAGCTCCTGGTAGGGGCCATTTTGCTGAAAGAGGCTGTCAGTGATTTAAAGTGTCAGCATTAAACTGAAAATGCCAAAATAACTTGACTTTTACTGCAGCACTTTAATCACTACAGAAAACCTGTTTCTTGATTGAGATTCCTTCACTGTTAAAAAGATTACGGTTCTTTTTATTTTTACTGATCAGGACTGGTGCAAAGTAGATATTTTTGGCAGGAAGATGGGGTGGTTAAACTGTGCTCATCTACTACTCACATCACAAAAGGTGGATCTAGCACTTCCCTTACTTATTTCTGTGAGCTACCCTGTTATTCCTGGTTGGAATCAAGAATTTAGCTTGGCTTTAACTTTATTCAGCTTTTGACATTAGAGGGAATATTAAAACGAAATTAAAAAGCAGCTGCTCTTTTAATCTCCAGAGTGGATTATCCAGTTTGCCAACTGCTTATGCTGTGAGGGTACCCAGAGGAGTGACTGGCTGCAGGCATTCACAAACATGGACATGATTGTATGATAGATCTAAAGATAGATCTTTCTGCAGAAGAGGTTTTTACCCATTTCATAATCTTCAGGATGTACAACATATAAAAGCAATTGAAAACCCACTAGTGTCCCATCTTGTGCCAAGTATATTTGCTTCTAATCTTGATGTCAGACTACTCTAGTTTATCTGGCATCCAGTATATCTGCTGCATGTATAGGAGTGGGAATAACAGCATCCTGATTCTTACAAGTGCCAGGTGACAGGTGTCATGTTCCCAGGATTTTATTTTTAACTTCTACATCTCAGGAAGAATGCACCGCATCTGGGCACTTCATCCCTCCCACCGCAACTGATGTTTCTGTACCACTCTTGAGGTACCTGCAGTCATCCCTGTCTGTCCATGAGAATACAGCTAAATGGAATAACAGCAGCTAGAACAGTGCCTTTCACACCCAAAGCTGCTCACAAGCACAGCAATTCACAGTTTCCAAATGCAATCACATAAGCCAATATGTACCAAAAGTTGCAAGCAAACTCACGTAAATGTAGGTGACTTATTAGAACCTAGTAGCCTTAGTATTATTATGACCTAGTAGAAAATAAATTATGATGTGTCAAAACAATAATTTAACACAGCAGGCTTTAGCTATTAGTCATCACAGAACATATTTAAATCATAAAATCATAGAATCATAGAATAGTTTGAGTTGGACAGGACCTTTAAAGGTGATCTAGTCCAACCTTCCTGCAGTGAGAAATGAGGTTTCCCACTAGATCGGGTTGCTTACAGCCCTGTCCAACTCACCCTAGAATGTTTCCAGAGGTAGGGCAAAGTAAAAGAGAACCCAAACCAAACTTGCATATGTGAGCACACACACAAAACAGCATGCTGCTCAAAGTGCAATGAGACAAAATTAGGAAGCCACTAAAAAAAAATCTGTCTCAAGCTATTATTTACTAAAATTGCAACAGCCAGAAAAGATCACAGAATTACATAATTTTCAGGGTTGAAAGGGATCTCTGGAGATCATCCAGTCCAATCCCCTTGCCAAGGCAGGGTCACCTAAAGTAGGTGACACAGGAACACATCAAGGCGTTTTGGAATGTCTCCAGAGAGGGAGACTCCATGATCTCCCTGAGCAGCCTGTTCCAGTGCTCTGCCACCCTCAATGTAAAGAAGCTCTTTTTCATGTTGAGGTGGATACAAAACCCAAATGAACATCTCTGGAGACATTTCTCTCAGGCACATTGCTGTACACAGCAGTGATGATTACACAGCAGTATAATTTTTTACCCTTGGTGACAGTAAGACCCTAGGTAATGTACCTCCCTTTTGACTCAGTGCTGCAGAGCCAGCGTCTGTGGAGCAAAAAGCAGAAGTGCACTTGGGATTCTTTCCTCTTCCACTGGACACCTGCAGGTCCACTTGGGTTTAACCCTGGGCACCAAATGGCACCTTCAGTCACTGCAGAGACTTACTCAGTCCACCCTCCTCTGACATCTCTCCCTCAAATTCACCCCCTACTGCAGGAGCTGTTCCAAGAATGAAACAGTGGGACAATTCACAGACAAGACTCTAGAGTGTGACCACTGTTAAATGCCTTGATTGTGTTAGTACACTCCCTGTTTACACAAACCAGAGGCTTCTGAGGGGTACCCTCCTCAACTTAGGCCTAAATTCTCAAGGTGGGGGAAAGATGTCCAGCTCTTCTATCCTCCCATGTGTTCCTATTTGTGACAGAGCACTGTACAGATGAACTTGGGGGATGTGCTCAACAGAGGTCACATTTTCTGACAGCTCCTGGAGGATTTGTGGTTGACTCAGTGCAACACACTCTAATGCTGGGCTGATCTGCATGGCACTAAGCTCTTAATTACTACTCAGATGTATATATCAGTAAATAATAAATCCTCTTAATTCAACTGAGCAACAAAGCAGAAAAGACAGTAGTCACACTATTATTTTAGTATAGTTAATGAGATTCAAAATTACCTGCAATTTATCCATGTAAAATCTACCAAAGGAAAAACAAAATCCTGATCCAATTCTACAGTAATGGTACCAGAGTGCATAATGAGATCCTGTAATTCCAAAGTGGTTTGCTGCATCTTAGCCTGATCATTGAGTTGTTTACTGTAAAAAAAGCTACAATATCTTGAAGACAGTCAAAACAGGAGTGGGAACTCCGGCCCTAACTTTTCTAAAGGTAACTTTTCTATTAATTTTGGCCAGGCAAGTATAAATGGTGACTGAAAACAAGCAGCTCAGCTTCTACCTGAAAGTCATATGCTCATTTTCTTGCTTTGAAACTGCTCAGTCTTTCCCAAAGAAACTTCCATTTCTGCTTGTCAAAGTTTACTTTAGTTAAGACTACAGATGAGGACTTGAAGCTGGCAGTGCTCTTTATCATATGAAAGTTACGTGCTGTGTCAGTGTGTGATAGCAGTATTTACAACCTCTCGTGCAACACATCAGTATTACTAAGATGTCACAGCTCTAAGAAGCCCAGTTCATTTACAGGAGCAGTCTTAAGGGGCGTACTACAATGATTTTAAAACATTGAATCAAACTGGCTGTAGAGTGTGATGGCCTTGATGTCCCATTAATGGGCCCCTTTTTATTTCAAAATGAATGCTATCCAGAAAGGACAGAGATGCAGAGGATTTTTTCTTGAGCCTGTACTCAGAGGTTATAATAAGCAAAGCACTGACTCACCTTTTTGCCAGTGGTCCTAATCAGTTAAATTAGCATTAAACAGATTAGCTGATATAAAATCACCCTCTCTTAAAATAACTCTGAATTATATTTGCATTTTGGAGAGCAGGGTCCGCATGGGTAGAAGTGAATAGTGCCTTGTTCTCTTTCTTGTTTAATTAATCCAAGTGTATTTACAGTGAACAGTAATTCATCAAGCTAAAAGATCCTGAAATGTACCATATCACAGTTGCAGCAAATTCACTTATACACAAGGAAAGACTCATTTCTCCCTTCCACGGGTGTTACATTAACGTGGCTTTAACTCTGGTTGAGCTAATCCTTAACTCATTTTAGTGTGACAGGAAAAACAAACTTCAAATCTTCTACAGAAAACAGCTTTAAATTTGCTGCAATTTTTTTGGTTTTTGTTGTGGTTTTTTTTTTCAATTGCTTGACTCCAGTGTCAAATGAACCTTGGCTACAGATATAGTGACAGATTGCCCTCTGGGCTCAGATGAGAAACAGTTAATCTTACATGATAATTTAAACTTTAGGAGCCATTGATAAGTAATTCAGGATATAAGACTAGATAGAGAAAAGTTCATTATGAAACCAAGCTAATGTAGCACTTGCAGGCATGGAGAACATGCTGCTCCAGAAGAAACACGTTCCTGCAACCTGGAGAAATACTTTCCTTCTTTTACCAGCTGAATAAAGAAGCAGCTCCACAATGCTGGGACTTGTCCTGCAACTAAAGTGCTGTTGGTCCATTTAGAAGTCTCAGTCATGGCAGGAGGGTAAAGCACCGAGACTGCTGATATTTTCAAATCTCTTAGCAGCAGTAACCACACAGCAGCTTTTCTGCAAAATAAACAAAACAGGAATCCAGTTAATTCAGCAGTAGATTTTTTTCATTTGGTTAAGTGTTCTGGGATGACCACATAGTGTTTTCTTCGTGCATAAAGAAAAGAAAGCAGAACTGAAGCTTCTTGTGTACAAAGGATTCTCACAGCCACCTTCTCTGTGAAATGTTTTATACAATATTAAAAAGACAAGGCCTCTTTGTTAAGTGGAGAATTAATCCTGGAGGTGTCTCTTTAAATGCAGCTACTCTGCTTTTTTTGTCTGTCTTATCATACAGATCACAGTATGCAAAGGCATGCTGCAAACCTCTCCATTTATTTGTGTTACCACTGCAAGCATTTATAATGCCAGGTCTAAATCAACTGGCACTTGGGTGCATTATTTTGGGTTAAATGTGGTAACCATACTACTTGCCTGATAAAAATAGCTAAAGGGATTCTTTAAAAATAAAGCACAGCTATGACTTTAGATCCACTCATTAAGTAAACTCAAATAAACTCCAAAAAGAAAAACATACACAGAGGAAATAACACTGCAAAAGCCAAAACCAGATTTTCCTGCAAGTTAGATCATGGGTAGGTTACTATGTTACAAAGCTATTAAAAGTTTATTTAAAAATAATTTTGACTGCTGTTGGACAGTCAATTTATCTTAAAGTTGACTTTGGTTTTAACAGAAAATTGTGTAATACAGTGCTTCCTGCGTTACAGATGGAGGATTTTCAGGCTTAGTTAGATCTATTGACCT
>VYZR01012945.1:33611-61439 GCA_013400675.1 Oxylabes madagascariensis | reverse complement strand
GTTAATTTCTGCAGACAGAAAAAGATAAATAATTATGCAGGATTTAGTGGAGAGAGCTTTTAAAGATTCTTCAATATTAACCTTTGCCTTTTCAGTGTAAGCAATTTATTCAACAGACATTCCCAGCAATGCATTCCCAGTTTTGTATCGAACTGGAACAAAATCTTAAAAGAAAATGTCACTGTGTTGAACAGTTGAAAAAAATACATCTCAGAGGTGCTTTAAAAATTCACATAATCAATTAGGTTGGAAAAAACCTCTGGGATCGTTGAGTCCCTCCCACCTGTGGCCAAACACCACCGCATCACTCGGACCGTGGCACTCAGTGTATGCCCAGTCCTTAACCGGTGATTCCACCACCTCCTCCCCGTGCAGCCCATTGCAATGTCTAATCACTGTTTCCTTTTGTCCAACCTAAACCTGCCCTGGTGCAGAGTAAAGCTATGTCCTGTCGCTTGTTCCCTGGGAGAAGAGGCCCTTCCCCACCTGGCTACAACCTCCTGTCAGGGTATTATAGAGAATGAATCAGTTTTTTGGGGGGACTAGTCAAAAAGAATTTCAGTAAGGGAACAGAGACTGATAGAAGTAATTGTGGATGTGTGGGGAGATAGACTTTTACGTGGAAAGAATAGTCTCTGTGCAGGATTCGTTAGCACTGCAATCAAACTAGCACCTGAAAGTCTTATTTACTTCTAAGATTACACCTCGAATCTTTATTGTAAAATCAACCTTGTTCAGTTTCTTCGAAGGAAGGCTACGTGCGTAGTGTACAGTAAGCAAGGGTACCGCAGTTCTCAGGAATATGAAAGTGCGTGTATTCCCAGAAATGGGTGTGTAGCACTGCCCATGTCCGGTGATTTCAAACGCTCGAACTAAAAAGGCGAGGGGCTGCGGTGCTCCCCAGCGGCGGTGGTGAGGGCGGTGCCGCCGTGCCCGCGGGGCGGAAGCGGCGGGGCGGGCCCGGCCCCTCCTCGGCCCGAGCCTGCTGCGGGGTGTGCAGGAAGCTGGAGCTGGGAAGAGACAGGAGAGAAGCTAGCTGGGAATCATTCTGCTGCTGGCTCTTACTTGGCGCAGACTGAGCGGTGAAATATTCTTCCTGTATTTTTCACAGAAATCCTCTTGCCTCTGTCTTTCAGGAAAACTAGAAGAATGTTTTTAGGTGCAAAATCTTGGGGTTTTTTCCTCCTCTTGTAAGTGCTGTTTCCGGTTTGTTTTAGAAAGCCAACAGCCTGTGCTTTGCCAGGTTAGGAAGTCTGAGGATTCTAATTTCACTATTGGTTTCTGTTTCTATACTTGGGTTTTTTTCGTAATTGCAATTCTTTACCTGCTTGTGTGCTTACCTCTTCGTGCTTGATATGGATGGCAAGTTGGTAAGTTAGTAGTAAGCAGAAGCCACATAGTGGAGAGTGTAATCATATTTTCGTTTGATAGTGCCTCAGGAGAAAATTGTCTCGTTCTCGTTATCTTCTAACATATCATGAGTGATGAGTGAGTGATCTGGATCAGTGTTTTTCTTAAGAAACTATGTACTGCTATCTAAAAGAATGGAGTAGGAAAATCAAGCAAACAGGTTTATACTTTCTGTAAGCTTGGACCCATCTTAAACTCTTCTTATCTGTGAATTTTTTGTAATACTAACAAAGTAACTGCAAGTAAAGTTAATGTGGAGTTTAGAGCTTTGCTGAGAAGGTGTGCAGATCAATCCCTAATGATTCTGAAGCGTATGACTTGGTGGATCAAACTTTTCTTTTTCTTTAACATTGCCCAGCAATGTCTAGCATTGACCTCTGTTAGTAATGTTTTATTCCATATGCTTGGAAAGAAGAGGGATGAAGTAAATTAGATCATTACGTTATACTGGTATTTTATTTTTGTATCCTCTGATGGTACTTTTAAATTATATTTCCTTTGACTGGTTTCTTTTACTAAAACCTTGATTAAAGCTACTATCAAAAGTCATGTGAATCATAGTGAGTTGTTTTGTTTCACTTCCATGTGTTTTGCAACATGAGAAGAAAGCGTAGGAGCTTGAGCCCAGTTGTTTACATCTAGAATCTGGTTTTGATTGTAGTTGGCAATGAATAAGTGTTTCATTTTGGGGAGGGCTGAGTTACTTAAAAAATTTAAAACCATCCGAGTGACAAAAGCGATGCAATGATAAATCACATTGCTTACAATTCTAAGCTTCTGTAATAGCTGTTTTCATGTTGCTTTGCAGAAGTAATGCCTTATCTGGTTTGAAGATCTAAGAGAGCTTCCTGTTAGAGTAAGGCATAAAGGAAAATGGAAGAAGATGAGACTTTACGAGGGGAAGCAGAGAGGGCAGAAGTTGAACCGGGTGCTGCTCCTGGTCTGGGTCGGCAGATATCGGTCAGTGAGTTCCAGTGCCACTGCTGCTACGACATCCTGATCAATCCCACCACCCTGAACTGTGGGCACAGCTTCTGTAGGCATTGCTTGGCCTTGTGGTGGGTATCATCCAAGAAGAATGAATGCCCTGAATGCAGAGAAAAATGGGAAGGATTCCCCAAAGTCAACATTCTTCTCAGGTGAGTGAACTATTTTGTGAATGTCTTTTTTACATAAATGAAACCACAGAAATTAGCTGTCTGGTTTCTTCAGTTTGCTGCAGATATTCTTAGGTAATTGGTAATCTGAACTGTCACAAAGAAATTTAAATCCCAAAGACTTCCAGCTTGTGCACTTGTAATGAACTGTTCAAGCATTTGGAATTAAGGGGCAGGTTGGTTGGTTTTGTTTTGAGGGAGGAGGTTTGTTTGGGGGGAGGGTTTTCCCGCTTTCTAAATTTTTTGGGAGATGGAGAGGATCCTCAATCTTCTAATACAGCTGATTGTTTTGTAATAATTCTAAGTTAGATTGATCTTGGATAATTGTATAGTAATTTCTGGAATAGGAATTATTTATTGAATGAAATGGGATTATATTGCAGAACAAAGTGAAAAACATCTATTTGCTGTCTTGAATTGCCCCCAAGTTGTTTTGTTATAATACTTTATATGGGGCTAATAATATTTAAATAAATAGATGGTAGGATTGATGGTAGGCTTTTATGTTGTCTTTTGCTCAGCATTTTTTAATAATCGAGGCTTGCCAGTGGCATACAGAATTCTAATTTTATATAAGAAATAACTTGGTAGTTATGTGGTATTTTAGCTTTAGAAGCTAAGGAAAATGTTGTTTGGCAGTGATTGATACAATTCTAAGTTTACTAAGCTTTAATAACTAATTATTTCTTGCTTTCAAAGATGATAGTCTTCAGTAAAGGCTGCAAAACAGAAATCCAAAAATGAGTCCCTTTTCTGAATATTAAGCCTCAATGGTTACAGTATAATGACAAATATTTTTCCTATTAGGGATGTTATTGAAAAGCTATTTTCTGATGCCATTGAACAAAGAAAAGAAGATATTCAACAAAACAGTGATGTAGCACACAGCTTAGCAACTTTCCAAAAATATGGGAATGACCAGATGCCTACGGTTCGGAACACAGGAAGAATTAGTCCTCGAGGAGGGTTTTTCTCAGGCGTTCTGACAGCTTTAACTTGTGTAGCAGTAAGTTTCATCTGGTTGGTTTTCCCTCTTTGCTTCCTTAAGCATGCAATCAAATATTCCTAAATTACATGCACAGAAAAAAGATTGTCAGCACAGAAGAGACCCCAGCTGGGCAGAGTAAGTAAAGTGGCCTTCAGAGGAGCTATAACTGCAGTGTTCAGAAAATGGAAGTTAGTGGGTAAAACTTGAAAATACTTTCTTGTAACCTGAATATTCTAGTCTCCATGAAATGGAAAACTCTCTGTGTCAAGCCTCTTATTGTGTATTTATTTATATCATTCATGTATTTACTTTGCAAGTAAAGGATCTTTGTTTATTTATCCTTGTAATACCTGTAGGTGGTTCTACTTGGCTATCACTGGAGTAGCAGAGAATTTGAAGATGATCTTCTTGTCCACAAGCCTGTTGCTAAGTGGACTGCTGAGGAAGTGATACTCTGGCTGGAGCAGCTGGGCCCATGGGCTTCACATTACAAAGAAAGATTTTTACAGGAGAAAGTAAATGGAAGGTGAGAGGCCTGATGGTCAAGGACAACTATTATGTGATTGGGCTGCTGATAAATTCATTAGGGGTGGCTTACTGTGAAATGACCATACTGTGTTGCATAGATGGTGGGAGTATTTTGTTGATGTATCAGAATAAATTTCAGAAGAAGTTTTAACAATTGCTCTTGAAAACTTTTAGTAGTAGATACTTAGCAAGCTTCCTGGAAGTTTTCTAAGAACTTTTTAAAATGCTGACAATGCAGACTGAAATGATACCAAGAATAAAACTCTACTGATATATCTATATTATCCACTCTTTCCACCTTTCCTTTCTTGTGGAAATGTGCATGTGCTATGTGTGTGTGTATTCCACCCAAGAGCCATGCTGAAAGCAGGCAAGAGGAAACTGGAAAAGAAGGAAATTTAAAACCCAGGCTCTGAGGTGCAGTTGACGTAGAACACTTGATATGCAATGTAATGATGATCTCTTAAAGTCCCTCCCAACCCAAAGTATTCTATAATTCTTTCACCCAAAAGGTGAAATCAGTAGCTTACTGTTTCAGTATGCAGTTGTGTATTTATTAGTCATCTTTTTTTAGTGAGTGGGCACTGTTTACCTTCTTAATTCTTCTGCTTTTGTAGACTCCTCCTAACACTGACTGAAGAGGATTTCACCAAAGAGCCTTACAGTGTAGAGAACAGTAACCATAGGAGAGCTATTATGGCAGAACTGGAATGTGTGAAAACTTTAGGTGTTAAACCACCACAGAATCTTTGGGAATATAAGGTAAACTTTATGTAAAGTGTGTCATGTCATGTATATTAATTATTTTTAAAGTAATACCTTTAAAAGAAGTTTCTCTTAAAGCCAGGAGGAGTGTTAAAGTAGTGGAATTACCTGTGTAAAAACTGCTCAGTTTAATGAACTGTTGTATTTGAGAAACAACCCTTTGAAAAATGATTGTCAGAAAATCTAAGAACTGGCATGTCCCTTTCATTTTATTTTTTCACTGATTGATATTTGATAATTTGATACCTTTTAGGCTGTAAACCCAGGAAAATCACTCTTTCTTCTGTATGCACTGAAGAGTTCTCCAAGACTCAGTATGTTATACCTATATTTGTTTGATTATGCAGAAACTTTCCTACCTTTCATCCACACAATTTGTCCTATGCAGGAAGAGAAGTATGAAGATACTGTCACAAAATTGCTTGTAAGTATTCAAAACATTAAATATGCTACTTGCTTTAGTTATAAGCTTGCAACCCTTACCTTTAATAGGATTGATTTTAGGCTTTTAATACTTTAATGTGTGAAAATGATTCTTCTGAAGTTCACGTGACTACAGAAAGTGATGTTCTAATCTAATGGAAATTACTGCATTACAGTATTATCTACTAGCAAGTATAATAAAGATAAATTACTGCTTTCAATGTATAAAACCCCCAGCATTTCAACAAAAGACTAGTGGAAATAAGCCAGTATTACATCAGTTTAATAGAAAATTGATGAAGTTTTTTATTCTAATTTACAGGACCTTAAAGATCCTTCTTGGAGGCAATGGAGAGAATTCACTGTAAAGTATTTATTTTTGCCATACCAGCTGATAGCTGAATTTGCTTGGGACTGGCTAGATGTGCACTACTGGACATCAAGATTTATAATTGTAAATGCCATGTTGCTCTCTGTTCTGGAATTACTCTCCTTTTGGAGGCTCTGGTCAAGAAGAGAATTGAAGTAAGTCTTACTTTACTAAGCTTGTGGAAGAGGGTAGGAAGTACATGGCCTTATAAAGAGAAAGTAACAGCCTTACAGTTTCACTGTTGCTCACTGAAATGAGTGTCTAACCCAAACTCTGAGGTTCATAACAACGTGGGAATCTGCATTCCCACGTATACTACTGCTGGCTCCTGAATACCTTTGTTTCTGTGCATGCTTCCAAGGGTTTCTTAGAGCTGGTTTTATTTATCAGATGTAGCAAACACGGAAACAGTAACAAGCACGTTCACGAGATACTAAACCTTACCTTGTGAACTGCCTCTGGTGGTGCCTGGTATTAGCTGTCAGGTGAGAACTAAATACATCAGAATGTAGTCATGGTACAGTGTAGTTATTACAGGATGAGTCCAGAATCATAAATAAGTTTAGTTATACTGATACTAGTTTTGATAATTTATCAGAATCTCTGTTTTCTGTCACTACCTCAGTCTACATTCAAGCATATTAACATTCATTGATGGTGAAATCTTTGGAAATCGTGTGAGAGAAGTTCTTGTTGAGGTGGGCAGTGGGCTCTCCCTTTGCCAGCCGATAGAGGGCAGAGCGTGCCCAGAACAGCACAGGGAGCACGGGCCGACCGCAGGCAGAGCTGGGACGTGGCACTGGAACCTACTGGGCTTTGGGGTCCAAGTGCACTGACTTAGTGCTTCCTCTTCAAATCTCGTACTCCTGGGCTTTAGGGAAATTCTTCCTGGAGTGCAAAATGATGTTTTTTACAGGTACCTGTGTAAGGGCTAAGTAATTTAAAGCTGTAGCACCTATTAGTTTTTCTTAGAGCTGGGTAAAAACAAACCAGAAAGTTCCTCTAAGCCTTTCCCTTTCCTTTTTCACAGGACTATTCCTCACAGAATGTGGAGCCATTTCTGGAAAGTCTCAACCCAGGGACTTTTTGTTGCCATTTTTTGGCCTTTTATTCCTCAGTTTGTTTGTAATTGTTTGTTTTACTGGGCCTTGTATTTTAACCCAGTTATAAACATTGATCTTGTGTTTACAGAGATAAGGCGTCTGGAGACACAAGTGCAGTGATTGGCATTGGAACTCTTGAGCTATTTAGCTTTTAAAAATGGACATTTTGAATAAACTTTGCTTTTCTTCTTTATGTATGGGGCAGTAAAAATGATGGATTATGTTAATTTAGGCATACGAAAAAGCTTTAAGGTAAGTTACTCTTAAACCAGCTGATTCCAAATTGGAGGATGAAGGAAAAAAGAATTTTCTGTTGAAAAAAAAAAGCACATTCCTATATAGCCACATAAAACTCATACAGACATCTCACCCTGTTTGTATCAGATCAATTTCTTTATTCTCTCCTGAGCATTCTGTGTATTTTCAAGCCTGCCTTAAAATCAGTGTCGTCTGCACTGCTACAGTGATTTCTTTTTCTTTTTAAACTTAGCATTTCGTACCAGCCATGTGTTCCTCAACTTCAGTTTGCCAAAGGAATGCCCTTCCTGCATAGGCTTGATGCTGAAAGAACTGTATTTATTTCAGTCTTCTCTACATGTAGCATTGTGACTGCCCTATACAGTCTCATAGTAGAGTTTTTTTCCAAAATCCCTGCAGCTGAAGGCAAAGACTACTTAAATTTTCCTGTGTCTTGGAAAATGTGGTAATTACCATGGAAATTTTTTATTCAGATCAGTTAGACTTCATCAATAGCTCCTTTCATTCTCTCTTCTTGAATTCTGTTGCTAATTCTTAAATTCAGGGTTATCTCTTGAAAAGGATTATTTTGGAAAAGTGACCTGACACTGTAATTACTTCTGGCAATATAATGTGTGTATCTATGTCTGTGAGCAAATATTGACTGGAAAGTTATTTTGTGTAAGCAGGATTGACATTTGTTAATGTATGTTCCTTTGACTGAATCAAAAGTAAGATTTTGTTTGAGAACTTTGTCCCCTTGCATTCTGCATTGGTTTGTTGTTTTGTTTATTTCATTTGTGTCAGTAATGTGAACTAAATTCGCCTATGAATATTTTTCACAATTAAAGATCTCTCTTGAAATCTCCACTATTCCTATAGAGGTGGGTTATTTTGTTTGAATTTTGATATTTTTTTTCTTTTGTATATTGAAGTACACGTCATTAGCTTTGACTTGTGCAAACCTGTTCTTTAGCCCTGCATCTTTGAGTAAGCTGAGGTGGGTGAAAGTAGACATAAATCACTCCTGGCTCTATAACTGTTAAAATCAGCAGTTACAAAAAAGTGTATTATTCAGCAGTTCAGGGTACTGATTTCTCTTCCCAAAGGGTTAAAAATATCTATGAAGTGACCCTAGCTAAAACCAGCTTTGTATCCTGATGAGGTGTATACACTTCTGAGCTTCATAAACTCTTGCTGTGCCGATCAAACACTTGTGGGAAAGCCAGTTGGTCCCAGCAACTTCTGCATTTTTTCATGTTTCTCCTTTGGTGATGGTTTGCATTTGCATTTTTAAATCTGGCTCTAAAGTTCTAAGGGTAGAATTGCTCTCTGTGCTTACAGGAAATTCAGGGTGTAGATAGAGTAAGGAGTTTGAGCCATATAAGCAGCTGTTTAGAAAACTCTATTTAAAAAGTAAATGCTAGGAAGAAATTATTATATTAGGCCTTCTTCAATGCAGGTAGGATTACTCCAGGCAAATGAAATTCAACACTTAAATTAGGCTTTGTAATAAGTGTTTAATGTAGGTGAGAGGGCTCTTGGTGCTGACACTGTGACTTCATGCACTTTTTCCAGTCAGTTCAAAGGTAACAAATGCTAAGATTTGTTAGTGGAGAAGTTTGATTTGTATCTTATAGCCAGTGGAGAGGGGATAAAAAGTTCACAGCAAATGACATTATCAATGTGAAAAATCTGTGAATCTGAATATAAACAAAAATTAACATTGTCAGTTACTCCATAAGGTGATAAGCTCATTTCTATTTAGGCAATAAAAGTGCATGGGAGAAGGTAAATAAGAGGAAAAATGTTTACTTTGACCATTTTGGGCTGGAGAGGCTGAGGTGGAATGAAGGAGTATCAAGAAAGGGGAAAATCATTTGTTGTCATTACTGTGGCCAAAAAAAAAAGTCATTTTAGATTTAAATATATACAAGAATCATGTATCTAATACCTACACAAAGGCTGAATCTCACCACACATAAAATCTGGCCACAAAAGGTATTTTCTATGGTAGGGAGCTTTAGAAAAACATTTGGCAGCTTCACGGTCACATTCACATGCCATTTTTTGACATTTGTCTTCTAGTGAGTCTGAAAGAAAACACAGTAAGTTTGATGTTAGTCTGAAGAAATTAAAAATCCCGAATGGAATACCAAGAATTGTTCCATATTTGCCATATAAATGCCTTACATTTCAAGTGCAATAGGAACTGGACTGAGCTTTGGTAAGACTGAGAACCTGTCAGTAATCATGGATCTTGGCAGGTGAAAATACAGCAGACAGATAAAGATTTAAACACTCTTCTTCCAGTTTTTAATAAAGGAACTCTGGTAACTGCTCCCTCTTTGGAAAGTGGTGTGGGACCCTCCCTGCCTTCCCTCTTGCTCTAGCGAAACTTGACTTTGGGAAGATACTCCATTCACATACCCTTTATAATATACTATAGGATGTAGCATTAAAAATAATACATGGGATATATACATGGCATGCAAAGGTGTTCCATGTCCAGCCTAAACTGCCCACTTTTTTTTATTAAGGTGTTCAGTAAGAAGTTAGGTCAAGTTTGTTTGTGTGATAAAATCCATGTCTTGTCATGTTTGTTTTATAATTGTAGTGTTGTAACTCAACAGATTTCTTGGCATGTGTTTCTTCTTGGCATGAACATTTTCTTCTACAGCAATGTATTTTGGGTTCAGTGTGCCAACCCAGAAGTGTGTGGTTTTTTTTTTCTCTGTAACTGTCTGTAAACTGAAGAATCCTTGATTACATTTTGTCTGAGTGTTTACCATTTTAAAAGCTTAGCCAAATCTCTGCTTGAGATTTGTCCAGGAGCAGAACAAGTGTTCAGTTTTGTGAATGAACTCAAATTCTGCCATGAAATGGAAGTGTTCTTAATGTATATGTGTTTATGCTGCAACTAGCTGCCCTAAAAGCTACTCAATAGCACAGGTAGCATGAACAACGTGATAGGAGAAAAAATCAAAACATGTTAACTGAGCACTATTCCTTCTTCTGTTCTTCTCCTGGTATTGCTCCAGACTTTATCTTCTCCATGCTTACACCAGGGCCTTGGTTTCCTGACACCATGCCTGCTATCTTGGCCAGTATTTTGAATATTGTCAAGAGCAGAATCTTTACAGCCAAGTAAGGGTGGACTGTAATGTGATTAATTAGTTTGATTCTTTCTCAACTAATTGAGAGAGAAGATGCTTTGTACATCTGGGACAGGGGAAGAAATGAGCAAGTAGAGATTCTGAATGAGGTAGACACTTGGGCAAAGTAAACGTTGAATGTGAAGGAGGAAAGGAAGTAATGTCCAAACTTTCATTTGTTTTCGGGTCAGGCAAATTTTAAATTTAGTTATGAAATGTGAGGGTTTTGTGTTCTCTGTGAATGGCCAACTGTTGCCTTGAAACCATGGTAGTCAGAAACTCAGACTTGTTTTAAACAAGTTTATGTAAGGATTTTTGCATTTCTGTAGTGCATATAATAACCAATTCTCAAGCTCATTTGCATTCTAGGTAGAAGCATAAAATTATATGCAAAGTAACTGGCCGAGCATCTGATTTTAAAAACAAAACAAGACAAATCCCAAACAATACACAAACAAAAAACCAATACAAAAATGTGACAACAAGAAATAAAAAAACCCTGTAAATACTGGGGGCTTGTGAGAAATTACAGTTTCAATGAGTCTTTGAGTATATTGGGAAGCATTTGCTAAAACTTTGGGAGTTGTGTACAAATAATGTAAAAGAAAAACTGCTTTTTCTAGTTCACCATTTTTTGGAGTTCTTCTTTCTTGGTGATCCCTTTGTCCTTCCCTTACCTCAGCATGGCAAGTATATTTTGGAACAATCAAACAAAATTTGTCAGGATGTGGTCAGCAATCTATTGCAATTTGTACACTTGTTTTATGTAAATATTTTCAAATTAATATTTGTTACTTTAACTTCCAGAAATAAACATACTCATCAAATATTTTGTTACCTCATTGTTTGAAACTATAAACTGTAATTATTAATTCATTCATAAATTGCAGCCATCAGTGCAACTGATCAGGGATAATATGCCAAAACCATGTCCATTATAAACTTACAAATCGTGGGAAATATTTTCTGCTAAGCAGGAAAAAGATCCTTTTTAAACTGTTAAAATTTTCTGGTCTCCTGTTTGTAGTTGCTCTCCAGCTGGAGACTTGCAGGGAATAGCATAACATGGGTTCCTGAGCAGATGTAAATGCTGAGTAAAAGGAGGATGGTTGTGGTTGTGTGTTCTGAAAAGGTAATGGATGCTTCTAGATCACAGTTTTGTTTGCTTATGTCAGTCAGTAGGGGAGGATTAAGAAGAAGAAACTGCATTCAGTTGGTTGGTTTAGCTGTGCTTTCTGGAGGCACAGTGTATCCTGGCAAAAAAAGTCACAAAAGGAAGGGTGGTAAACTAAGAGTTTTACAGTTAATTAAGAAAATACCTTTCTAATGAGATAATTAGTAGAAGTAAGAAACAACCAAACGAAAATAACAAACAACCCAAGCCCAACACCAAAAAACTCGAAAGTGCTCACTCACCACACACAGCAGAATTGTCTTTGCATTCCCAGTGGTAGCTTTCAGTCTTTGGCTGACAACCTGCTTGTTCTGCCCTCCCATAGCAGCAGTCGTGGTGAAAGCAGCACCTGAGAGGAACAGAAATGGTGATTTATGGTCACACCATCTGGGTTTATCTGGGGTTTATCAGTGGGTTGTTACCACTGCGAAATAATAAAACAGTCAACATCAGTGAGTGTACAAACATTACCTGCTCAGGAACCAAAGCAGGGTAATTGTTTAATAGATCACCTGGAAAACATTACTACTTTTTCATGCAATAAGTGATGTGAATATATCTGATATACATTGAGCTAATTGAATCTTCAGAGCATTCTCAGTTATATGTGAGTATGCTTTTCTCCTAGCCCCTTCCACAAAGTGAACTGTTAGTTAATTGTCATTAGAAAATTTGGAAAGTTGCTCAAAATTATTGTTTCAAAATTGTTCTTGTCATAATTGGCACAAAGAATTTATAGACTTTCTATGACACTATGAAACAACAGTACAGGTGAGAATTAATGACATTTTAATGCTTAAAAAAGGCGTTCAAAGATGCTGCTGTAGTGTCTCTGGTGTGGAGTCATTGCAAACCCAGAAAAGCAAGTAAAGGAGGTGACAAGGACCTGAAATTAGGCAGCTTCTAAGTTTTTGCTGCAAACTAATCACACCCTTTCTTTTTGACTTGCTGGAAGAACTGGGTGTTTCCACAAAGTATTCATTCATTCAGCTTCCTCCTGGTAGACTAAAACCATCAGATTGCAGTAGGTAGATGGTGTTTAGGTTGCCTGAGGAATTTGTGTCTGCAATAGGAAAAGTTAATGCTGTGAGCTCTCACTTTGCAATTACTGTTTTTCCTGTGCTTATTAAGTAATTACTTGGTCATTCCCCACAAATCACTGTGTAAGGATCCTGTGGTACATAACAGTTGAACAGCACAGCTCAGTAACTCCATTTCATGCTTTGAAATTTAAAAAAAAAAAAAAACAATAACAAAACAAAACCAGAACAAAACCCAGACAATCATCTCGTCAGTTAATGTTCAATTATAAATTGCATTGATGATAGTCAGTATGCTGAGATTTAGTACTAAATGGAAAGGTTTGGTTTTTAAAATTATTTTTCAGCAGGTTGAATGTTGCATAATTCTTATGCAAAATTCTAATATTTTGAATACTAATAACATGGAAGATAGTAAAATCAAAAGATTTTTTTTTATTGACTTTGTTTCTTAATTTTTCCTTTAAATAGCTTCAATGTTTGAACTTTAAAGCTTCTCCAACAAGACTTTAGTTATTTAGCTCTTTGCTGAACAGCAAAGAAACTCAGCTGTACTGTGAATTCTGTACGAATGCAATGAGAATTTGAACTAAAGGCAATATTGTGTAGATCTACAGAAACACAATTTCAATGCTTCAGAGTTTCTTAGCAATTTGAGGTGTGTTTAAACTCAGTTCCCCCTCTCAAATAGGCCTAATTTATATTTTAGTCCTTTTATCTGTCATCTGCATTCAGCACTTAATTAGTCAGATGAATAGTTACTCTCACCAGTCCACTCGGTCCTTGGGCCATCCTTTCCCTCCCAGGCCACAGTAGCATCCATAACGCAGGTAGGCAAAAGGGGAGCGCCCTGTGGTGCATCTGATGGCTCCGGCTAATTCCAGAATTCCTCTTCGATTTCTCAAATGGGCTTCCCCAAAAGTACCTTTATAAACTGTGGAAGAAAAACTATTATTGAATCCAATATGCAAATTTAAAGCAGTTGGGATTGTTTGGGTTTTTTAAAGCATTGATAATAAATGACAGTGCTTGAAAATAATCCAGTGTTATTTTTGACACTTTGGGGCCACGCTGCTTGACCCAGTCCCTCTGTCCCCAGTCCACAGTGAGCAGAATGAGACACTGAGAACAGCTGCAGTGGGTTCCTCCCATGGCAGCAGTGTACAGTGGCAGACCAGTCATTTCCAGTCCTCCAGCTGCTGAGGGCCAGCCTGTGTTCTGCGGCCCAGGCCCACCCAGTTGCTAAGATTAGCTGCCCCAGGGTTGCAGTGTTTTCTCTTGAACATAACGTGCAATTTTGACCTTATTATTTTGTAGAATGTAGTGCTTTACATTGGAACAAATAGGTCCTTTATGATAGGGTTTTGGTTTTCCTCATTTTTAGACAAAGCAAGCCAAATAAGTGATAGGGATGGTGTGGTGGATGTAAAGCAGGGAAATGGGTGGCTGCTTGGAGTCTTTTCCAGGGAAATTAGAGAGGTGGGGTTTGGTTATTTTCCTGTTTACTTTTTTTTGGGGTTGTTGTTGAAGTGGTTCTCAGTATTACTTCTCCAGAACAAAACTTAATTTAGGAGCTATATTTTAACCATCTCATATCAGTACTAAAGCAAGAGGTGCCAAGCAGCAGAAAACTGTTGAGACTCTGGGTGACGTTTTTAGGGCTTCATGTCATCCTGAGAGGCTGAACTAACACACTGAAGACCCCGATGGTAATGGGCAGCCTTTCCTTGAAGTGCAGCCTCCAAGCTACTCACAGCAAATTTTAAGAAGCTGAATGACTACAAAAAATTAGTTTTAGAAGGCTTTTGATTAGAGTTTCTTATTAAATAAACTACTTATTTTTGTATGAGAACAGTTTATCAACCTAAACTCCAGTGCTGGTTACAGATTCCAAAAGACATTTAATAACTGACAATACCTGTGATGGAGACAAACAGCAGAAAGAAATAGTTAGACTTCATTGTTGAAGGCTTTGATAGTTACTTTCCTACAAAATAACTATATGATTGTGCAGTTTTTATATAAACATCTGCATAATCACATAATCTATTATGATAGCATAATAGACTTATCTTTTGTAATAGATTGTATCATAATAGATTATAGGATTAACTATAATCAGTTAATGGAAAATCTGACAGAAAAAATACCGGTCCCAGCACAGTTGAGTAACTTGAAATGTGTGGGATGCTGGTGACCTCTGGCACTTGAAATGTCATGAAACAATGGAATTTAAACACCTCATGAAATCACCTCAGTAAGAAATTCAATTGGTTTGTGTGTGAGAATGGTAAAAAAAACACTTTAGGAAGGATCTTGAGGCAGCATTTAGTACTTTCCTGACTGGTGACCACTCCCAGATCTTGTCCCTCCTGCTTTTCGGGTATGTGATCTAGGGGCAGAAGTGTCGAAACAACTGTTTAAACTTGCACATGCAGCTTTGGCCATTGATTGAAAGCAATCATATCCTGAGGAGTTAAGAAAAGCTTCCTTGTTACGTAGTCAATAGCAGTATCATTTCAGAACTGCTGAGTTGACACTAAACTTCCTTGCTAAGATAGTGAACAGTATCTGTTGTGCATGGCTCCTGTTCCAGAACATTACCTGTATGTTTAGTGTGAAATTTTGATTCTGGGTAGCAGAAGCATCCATTTGGTTATAAACAGATTTGTTTTATGATAGCATTGAAAGTGTTCATTGTCAGTGCAAGTTCAGTAAATTCTGAGCTGAAAACCCTGCAATAAGGCTGCAGCATTACAAGTAAAACTGGTTATGCTCTTCAATGTTTAGTAATGGGTACTCTTGTAGACAGCCAGTAATGTGGAGAAATCACGGTTAATGGCAAAGCTGGGTTTGCTCTGTATGACCTCGGGGATTCTGGAAAAAGTGAAGATTTTTACATTGTATCTCAGTTCCTGGCAACTAGGGAAGGATGGTGTAGGAGAGATACAGGAAGAAGAAAGTAAGAATTTCCAAGTCATATTCCTGATTTCATCAGAGAATTGTTTGCTAACTTGGGACAATTCCCAGTCCTTGATTTAAATCCCTGACAAGTAGAAGTGATGAACTGTCTAGAACCTGAGGAGATCAAGTGTAATATGCCATGCATCTTAAAGAAAAGGACATAAACTTTTTGTCCTTGTACTATATTTGTCTTACAGCATCTTACATACATTATNAAGAATTTCCAAGTCATATTCCTGATTTCATCAGAGAATTGTTTGCTAACTTGGGACAATTCCCAGTCCTTGATTTAAATCCCTGACAAGTAGAAGTGATGAACTGTCTAGAACCTGAGGAGATCAAGTGTAATATGCCATGCATCTTAAAGAAAAGGACATAAACTTTTTGTCCTTGTACTATATTTGTCTTACAGCATCTTACATGCATCAGGACATGCAGCTGTAAACCAGCATGGCATAGATACTCTGAATATGATACTCTGTCAGAACAGCTTTATGAGCTGAGTTAATAAAAGCAATGAAATACCATCTGAGAATGCACAGAACTATGGAAACAATCAGACTATCATTATGTTGTTGTTGATGATAGCATTGGTGTGTTTGCCATATAACAAAATCTCCAAAGTGTTTTATCAGAAATGTTGTGGAATACAGTTAGAGAGTGAATTGCTGTTCTGTGTATTTCCAAATATTTTATGATTAAGTTTTTGAAATCTTCTCTGTAGTTTTGTTTGTTTTTATGAAGACTTTGTGAGTGAGAGGCTTGATTACGCATTCCTGAAAGTGTTGTCCCTCGATGTCTAGTGTGTTTTTTGGGTTTTGTCATGCAGATTGTGTGCAGCTGTGTCAAACACAACCTTGAAGGTGGAGAAAAAGGGAGTGAGCCAGATTGGATTTATTTTCATTTCATTGCTTTATAAGGTATTTTAAAAATCCACTCCCTTAAATTTCCATATGCAAAGAGGGGAAAAAAATTAGAAACATTAATTTTTTGTGAAAGGTCATATTTCCTATAATGTTTTACTCTTTTCAAAGGGCTCAATGCAAAGATAATGATTATTTTTTCAGATACATACTCACATTTTTATTAAGATTACAACTTTGCATAATTATGATACCTAACTACATTATTAGCATCTAATACAGTGTATGCTGTTTTGTGGGTTTAAAAGGAATTTTTAAGCCATTCTTTCAAAGACTGAGGGTACAGAAACATTTTTTGATGTTAAATATATGTAAAATTTCCTATAGGGGTATCTCTATACAGTCATAGTTCCCCAGTAGTTCAGAACTTGAAACTTGGGAATAAGCAGTCTTTCTGATGCATTTCCAAGGTCTTGCAAAAAAGAACTATATGCTTTATAGAAACCTTAGTTTTTGCTTAGATTTTTACCTCTTGTTTCATAAGCCATCAGGAATGGCCTTACCAACCTCATTTTATTGCCCCGACAACTTACATGCTATCTCCACCAACCCTGGTCACATGTAAATTTTTTTGAAAGGTTAAATTTGCCTGTTTTGATACTTTGGACCAATTGGGAAACAGGTAAATTGCATTTCCCGTGCTCCTCACTGCCCACGGAGTGGGTGACTGAGGTGCCTGACTCAGAGCTATCGGAGCGCAGCCAGGCTCTGTAATAAGCACTCCAAGCTGGCAAAAGCAGTGACTTCATTGCTTTCTTTAATGTTCTTGCTGAGGTTTGTGCCATGCAAAGGATGAAGTCTAAAGGATGATCAAAATGCAGAAGGAATCATAGGGACAATCTGAGGTCAGGAAGTAGAATTGGGGCAGGGAGCTTGATGGGGCCCTAAGTTGGCCCCATTATGCAAGCACCTTACCTTACGGGCTTTAATCACACAACTGCCTTCCCCCAGACCCTGCTCCATTCTGTGCCCAGAATCTGTTCTAGGAATGAATTGAGGCTCTTTTCTTTAGGATCCTGCTATTTGCAAGATTTGGTGTGGTGAATTTGCAAGCTGTGTAGGAATGTATAAAAAAAAAGTGCGAGAGAATCTTATACTTAAGGCAGCTGATTGCTATTCTGGAAGATAGGATTTTATCCTTACAGCTGTCACAAAGGTTCAGTATGAAGTTAATTTAATCGCTTTAAAACAATGCCTATTAATGTTTACAAATAGTAGGCTCCCAGCCTGCTGAATATCCTGGGGTTGGAGTACCAAGCTGCAACAGCACTCAGTAAGAACCAGGCTTTGAGCAGTTGAATTTCCACATAATTTTATACAGTTGTAGGTAAAATTGGGTTCTACCATGTCAGCGTGGGAACCTAAAATTAGAGGATTTTTTTTGTGTCAGCCCACCTACCAATCTGAAAAAGAGGGACGATAACATAGGTTTCATAGAAATGAGTACAATCAGATACTGTACTGATGAATATCTCAGAAAACCTAGGAGGAAATGGACCGTGAATTGTTACAACCGGTCTTCAACACTGATTAATAAATAGGATGTAGGAGAAAAAAAAAAAATAGTTGAGTATTTGCTAAATGAGTAATTGGCTGTGTGAAGGTGTGAGACAGGGGTCCTTTAATTACGTTCTCACATCATAACTCATTCATGAATACTGATTCATTTTTCGGAATAACCCAGTTAGGGTTTCGTAGGCAATCTCCGTTCTAGCAATTCCTGCTTCTGAACTGCTTAGTAACTCAAGTGCTCCGCGACAGCTCACTCCAAAACCCAGAGAGGAGTGGGGCTAAAGCTAGTGGCTTTATAGGAAGATTGTTACAGCACGTGCAAGCTGCAAACTGATTTGGAACACGGGACTTCGTTAGCAGAGCCGGACGTTACCGATGACCTTTACAGAAGCGATGTGCGCCCCTCAGCCCCGCTCCCGTGTGCCGCTGCGGTCGGAGCACCGGCCGGGCTGTCGGGGCAGCTCCGGCCGCCGCTGGCAGCGGCACATCGGGGGTTCCCGGGGGAGTCCCTCCCACCCAGCTGTGCCCGAGCGCTGGCACCTGTCACAGGGACTGCTCTCCGGGGGAAAACAGGCACCTCCCGTGAGCGTTTCTCTACCTTTCTCTACCCTCTGCCCACCCGCCCCCCGACGCTGCCGAGCCCCATCCGGGCCAGGGAGCGCGTCCAGCAGTGCCGCGGGACGGGGCCCTTCCCTGCTGGGAAGGACCGTGTGGATGGCGAGCCCCGGCCCGGGGCCCGGCTGTACTCACCGGCCGCGGGCAGCAGCAGCAGCAGCAGCAGCAGCAGCGGGGGCAGCGGCGCCATGGGCAGCGGCGCTGTGCGCGGCAGCGGAGCGCGGAGGTGTGAGGCGCAGCGCCGGCGGGCCGGCTATAAAAGGCGGCTTTCTGCCCCAAGCCGGGTCCCCCGCAGCCGGAGCCCAGGTCCAAGCCGTGCTGTCCATCTGGCCAGAAGGGAGGAGCTGCCGCTGGAAGAGCCGGCGAGAGCCGGGACCTGTCACTCGGAGCGGAGCGCGGCGCAGGCACAGGGGTCACACCCGCAGGTCGGGGATGGGGGCCGCCTCTCCGCTCCTCCACCTTCCTGCTCTGGCAGCCGTATCTTCTTTTTGAATTACAGCAGGTCCTAGGTAATTTAATCGAGATCTGAAGAGGAAAGCAGGAACTGCGTTGTAAGTTAGTCTAGTGGTTAATTATAACCAGTGCTGAAGACGTGCTTTATCTGGAGTCTGCATCAGCCAGACTTCATCTACTGATTGCTCCTTTCCTTGGATGACTAAAGGGTAACCAACTTCTTAACCAGTTGCGGATATTTGTAGCTCGATAAAAACTTTTTAATTGTACCTCAAACAAAATAGACAGTCAAAGTGAGTATTTTTTTTTGTACATTGTATTATATTTTCATATTTTTCCACTCCCTTTCCAACTCTTCTATTATTTTGTAAAACATAGAACTAGGTGTCTTATTACACTCAGTTTCATTGCCTCTCTCGATACACAGACAATACCACTTGCTTTTATTTGATTTTTTTTCGGTGCTCATACTTTCCAAGTACTTCTTCAGACCTTTTATTATTGCACTGAAACCAGCGCATTTCCCATCAGTTGTTCAAGCAATCAGGAAGCCTGAAATTTAGAGTATTGATTTTGTATGTGTTTTGTCTTGTGGTGTTCATTTTTTTTTTTTGGCATTACTATATTCCAGGATATTATCCCCATAGGATCCCATTGAAGCCTACACTGCTAGGATATGGAAAGAGAAATAAAACTAGTTTTATTTGTGGAACTTACCAAGAACTTTTTCTTGGTCATGTCATCTTACTTTTGGAGAGCAGCTGGTAGTTTGGGGTGGGGGGGGGCTGTTTGTGAATGGTATTTTCATCACAGAAATAAAATCGTTTCTTGATGCACATACTGAGGAATAATTCTATTTTTGCATCAAAATGCTCTGATTTCTGTGTTATAACATTCCTCTTTATTCAGGAGAGGTAGAAAATCGTACATGATGTGATTCCAAGAGACAAAAAGCATGCACAGACAGATCAGATTTGTTTTTGTTATGCTCTCATTAATCCAGGCTCTCTGAAATGTTTGTGTTGGCACTGAAGTGAGGGTAGCGTGGGATAAATGTGGAACATCGATTGGAGGCAGGATATTGATTTGCCATTGTACACCTGGTAGGCCTTTGTGCAACCACGTGCAGAACACCGGGCAAGGTGTGGCAGCTCAGCCAGGACTGTGCATGGAACTTGGCAAGGCAGAGGGTGCCGGTGTGAGCTCCACAGAGCAGAAATGAGCAGGGCTCCCACCCAGATGCTGGTGTTCTGCAGAGAGGGGAAGGTTGCTGGAGGTTTCCTGTGGAGCCCCGATGCCTGGCAGATCTGCACCAAGCAGCCGCAGGTGCTGGGACAACGCTGCCAGCCCGTCCTGCTCCTTCCACCCGTGCCTGGCTCCGGCCAACATGGGCAGCACAACTGCCACTGTGTGTCCCCACACAGCTGGAGTGGAATGCGAGCGACGTGGGTTGTGTGGCAACCAGAAAGGTTGCTCATGACCCTTACAAGTGTTGGTAGAAAACCCATCTATTGGGGATTTTAAAAAAAAAAAATAAAAATTTAAGATTTCGTTGCTATTGCCATCAACTGGGTCAGGACAATTTTCCTATTACTCATGGAGTCACATCGCTAATTACTGTTCCTCTGGTCTCGCACTGTCACTTATACTTCATTTGTTTACCGACTCTTCCGGTCAATCAGTCACACCTATTAGAGCACTTTAATGGTGTCCGAGAGCTGCTTAATGAAACTTCCAGTTGAACACTATCCCATCCAGCATGCCATTGCATATGACAATGAAAACAGTATCCAAGGGACCAAGATGAATTACATTTCATGTTGTTCTTCAGGACACTGACTGATGCAATGTGTTAGCGCAGCTGATATGTTTTTCTCTGAAGAAAGGAAAGTAACCTTATAACCACTGAAAAATCAAATGAGACTGAAATGCTCAGACTACAGCTGCTTCTATCAGAAAGCACACAAAGATGTGTAAGGACAGAAACTGTATAGAGTGATGAAGTAAGGAATGCAAGTCATGAGTTCTGATTCCTGTGAGCGTAGTAAAAGTTCAAAGGAGAACATCCAGTGAAATTGGTGAGAGGGAAGGAAATCTGATAGAAGGAAATACTTTTATTGAGGCCGAGATAGATTGTCCAGTCAATTGCCAGGCATATGGCTAAGAAAATATACCAGTAACAGACTGGAAGCTCATATGGATTACAATGATAGATTCAAATTTTTTAAAATTAGATATGGTTCCCTTTCAATTTCTTAGTTAAAAACTCATGTGGCAGTGTAGACCTGTCATATTTCTTTTTGTAGTGTTTCTTTTCTTCTATTTGAAGCACTTGGAAACTGGCCTAAGTCATATGTGACAAATGGCATTTTCCCTCTTACTGATGAATTCTTTCTTGTCTGTCAACTGGAGCTGTGCAGGGGTGGGGAGAAGCATTTGCTTTTCAAATATACTTTCTCAAACAAGGCTGCATGTGCCTTATGATTGCTTTAATGGTTTTTAAATCTGAGAAACAGATTCATATAATTGAGACATGGCTGTACTGAGGAACATTCTCACAGCATAACACTGTTATTAGCAAACTTGTTAAATGAGTTCTCAAAGTCTCATTTCTCAGGGTTCAGGATTATGTACATGCAGGAAAATGACAGATGATAATAACCCAAAATGTTAAAATTTTTATGGAAAGTGCTAGAATGTTCTAAAATATAGTTGATGTAAGTGCAAGTTATCCACTACCCTGTGATCAGGTGAAGGTAGTGATCTTAACAGAAATGTAAAAGTAGATTTACTCCTGACTTAATAGCTAAAAAGCTGCATTTTTGTAGTAATAATAGTTCAATTTTTTTTTTTTTTTGTAAGAACAGTTATTTTTCCTTAGAAATGAAAAAGCATGGCACCTACCTTGGTCATATTTATATATACTCTGCATTTAGCTGTTGTGAACCAATGAAGTGTTGCTGCTGATGAGTACAGAAGTACTGGGGTCTGTAGGTGTCTAAGCAAAGTCCTAAAAAATGCCTACAGCATTCAGTGTGTGGCATTTAAGCAATAGGACATACTTGTTGCCTCACTGAGTGAACTAATAAAGAAAGGTGAAAGAAATTATTTTCCCATTGTTAGAGATAGGTATGGATGCAGGATGATTTGCTTAAGGTGTTTTATGATGGCTGTAGCAGAGCTGGGAAACGGGAATTTGATGTTTTGCATCCCAGGTTAAGCCCCAGATTGGGTTCCTTTTGTGGCACTGTCTCCTGGAGGAAAGTAAGGAAAGAAGCACATGCGTTACTGTGAGGGTATCAGAGTAATCAGAACTGAAGAGCTGCTTCCCAGCCGTGAAGTCAAATGACTGTGTTTACTTGTTGCTATACTTGGTAAATGTCTCTGAGTTATCCCATGTCTTCCTAAACATTGGATTGAGACACAGGTTCTGCCTGGAATATATCCTTTACAAGTGTATGTTCCTTCAGATACTGAATGTCCACGTAGTACATAACTTCTTTATCATTGTTGTCTTCATAAAAGTACCAAACCAAACAGCCTTAATTATCTGAGAATTTGTTTGGAAACATTCAGTGCCTTTGTTCCCATTTTTGGAGGTTTGGCTGGGTTTCCTCACTTTCATGTCCTTCCATCTTCTCTTAGTTCCTTTTCACAACCAGTGCTTCCTGTTTACCAATGTTTTCTTCAGCTCATGTTGTTGATGTTGACCTGAAGTGTACAAGAGTTATAAAGCCAAGTTTGGAGAGACAAGCTCCATGTGGAAGATTAGAAAACATTATGCTAAGCCATTTTATAGTATTTTGCAATGTACCTGTATTATCTCAAATCCAGTTCTAGCATACACAACAAAATCCGACTTTAAAACTATACCAGCCCATAGCATAACTTGTAATGTCTCTGGTAATAGTAAGTCTCTGAGTAGCACAATATGTCCCAAGAGATTTTGGGGAACATGTCTATAGCGTTGTCCTTTCCATGCCCTTTGGCAGCAGTGTTACTCTGTCCATGCTGCAAAAACACCGTGTAGCGTGTCACTGCCCATAACAGAGTTTTGTGCTGGAAAGGTTGTTATTACAGAAATGCTCTTGAAACTGCTGTAATGTCTGCAGAGGAGCTGAATTACTCCTACAGTTTTCTTCTCTCTTCCTTCTAGTTTTGTTTTTTTCCTGATCCCCGTTGTCCCCTCTGCTCCTTTAGTACAACAGCTGCTAGCAGAGTCCATTCTGTCCATACAACCACGCAGGCAAGGAACAAGATTGCAAGAATGTCCTCAGAGCACCACGTATTTACCGATGCCCTTCTGTCCATTTTTATGGCATGGAAATATATTGCCTGTCTTTGAGCAAAGGCACACACTGGAGATACAGGGGAAGGACTTATAAATAACTTCCAGCTTGCTTAGCTCTTAGGTTCTGACAGTCATCTCTGCCTTCCAGATTTGCACTCTCTAAGTCAAGTTCTACATTCGGCATTCGCATCCCGAAAAAGACTCACGGCCTGCTTCTTGTGGAACCCAGGGCTACTTCTTATTTTTATATCTTGAGAAAAAAAAGACTTGGCAATGCAATGCGTGCATGCTTCTAAAACAAAATTTTGAAGTCTCCAGCATATCTCCGGAAGGATATTTGACTTGCTTTCTTTATATAGGTTACATCAACTTGGATTCTTGAAATGGCTGATGTAATGACCAGGATGATGGAATAGTGACCTCTCAGCACATTTGTAGGTGATACCAAATTGGGGGGAGTGGCTGATACACTGGAAGGCAGGGCTGCTACTCAGACAGACCTAGTCAGACTGGAAAAATGAGCTCTTGGGGACCTCATGAAGTTCAGCAAAGGCAAATGCAAAGCCCTGCAACTGGGTTGGCATAACCCCCCAAGTGGGACAGGCTGGGAACTGACTGGATAGAGAACAGCTTTGTAGAAAAGGAGCTGAGGGTTGTGGTGGACAAGCTGAATGTGAGCCAACTGTGTGCTCTTGGAGCTAATGTGCCCAGCTGCAAACTGGGCTGAGTACCACTGGTAGGTTTGCAGGGAACTGATTCTTCCCCTCTATCTGACACTTGTGTCACCACACCTGGAAGTCTGCATCTCATTTAAGGAAAGCCATTGATACACTGAAGCAAGGCTACCAAACTGCTCAGGCAGCTGCAGTTCATACAAGACATACAAGAAAATGAGAGCTGGATTTGCCCAGGTTTAAAGAAGATGGTGAGTGGAGATCATTGTGCTGTGAAGCAATTCGTAATGGAAGGGTGTAGAAGAGATGCAGCCCTATTTGTCCCAGAGGTGCTCAAGAAGCAATGAGCACAACCTACAGCAATTCAAAACAGGAAACAATTCTTTTTGTAAGGATCAAATACTGAAACAATTGGTCCTGAAAGGCTATGGCAACTCCATCCTTTGAGATATACATAACTTAGTTGAACATGACTAAAAGCAACCTGCTTTAACGGGACCTGCCATGAGGAGAAAGCTGGACTACAAAACATACAGAAATCCCTTGCCACCTACACGATTCTGATATTGTGATGTGATAGCAGATACTTTCAAATTAGCAGTTCCACCCTGCCAGGGAAGGAGACTCCAATATCATTTCCTTTTGCCTAAAGGTTTTTATGAAACCATGGCCTGTAGGCAGAAAAGGCAGTAAGCCTGTTCTGCAATAACATATCAAAATTAATTGATAATATTTTTTTTCATATATCACCAAGTAAGAGATGCAAATGCACTGGGGAAATCATCTGTACTGAATTCAAAAAGACTTGAGATTTTGCCTGCTTTTATTATCTAGACGGCTTTGTCAGAAACAGAAGCAGTGCCCTTTTCATACTTTCCTATCCTTTTAACTCCCTGTTACGAAATCCCATTTCTATGTCTTAGTCCTTGTCAACCATTTCTGAATCTTCTTCCAGTTCTATTTTTACTGAGAGTGGGGGGAGGCTGCAGAATTGAATGCAGTATCCAGGGTGGAGACAGAATATGGATTTATAGAGATTGTAGACTATATTTAATTTAAGAGAGAAGAAAAAGAAATTCACTGTTTTGTGTAACTTTTACCATGTCTACAGGCTTTTCATTGTCTCTAAATGTTTTAAATTGCTTGAAAATAAAATGAAGATTTTTTTGTCACCTGTTTATTTGTTCACCTCTTAGTTGTTTTGTTCTTCACCCTGCCAACAGTGAACACCCTGTTGGTCTGGTCTGCTCGTCTTGTAGCTTTTTTTCAGGACCTGTCTTTCTTGTGCTCCCTCAGCTGTGCAGTTTTATGGCAACTGAACCTGTCGGCATAAAATCCCTAAGTAATGTGTCCATCAAAGGAAAGGTCAGTAGAATGTGGCCCTTGTTTGTTCCAGGGTAATCTGCACAAGAGCCTTCTGTCTAAACACCATCCAGACTGCTTTGGGAACTGAGGAGTTACTGAATTTATTGTTGAGGGTCAAAAAATCCCTGGGAATACTGAGGGGTAGGGAACACGGGGATTAGCTGGAGAATTTAGCAGTAGGGAAAAAGTGCGTATAGGAAAACTTGCATCCTAAGACATGTAAGATCAAAAAGGTGCTAAATAGGGCTGAAGAACTGAGTATGCGTCACTTGTCAAGTAGGTTCTGAATTTCTTGTCTCCAAATCTCTGTGGGATGGTCTCCTACTTTTATTCTTTGCTTTTGCAGAGTGGTTGGGATGAGGAGTAATTGAACCAGAGAACTGTCAGCACTAACATCATGATTTGCTATACCTGAAATAAACCAGATATTTCAAATCAGCCAAAAGATGCAAGAGTCATTTGCTGAGAGCATGCACAGAGTGCCAGTGCACAACAGGAGGGCTGCTGTTCAATAAAATGTTGTTTAGGCACCAGCAGCTCTTTGATTTTCAGTGAGAAGTGGGGACTCCATAGAAGGTAAAAATTTAAATGCATTCTCAAATCTGGGCCAACATGACAAAAAATATTATGTTTTCTATGTAAACCTATTTTCCACTGCATTGGAAGGCAACAAATGCCATGGGTACAATACAACAGAAACAAATTAGAACAATTTATATAACCTATAATTATAAAGACTTAAGCTCATGCTTCTTTGGAGTATCAATTACTATCTTAAGAATATATTTTCCTAAAACTAGGAAAGATTTTGTAGTTCTATAGATTTATATTTCCTTTAAAAGGATCAGCTATGGACAAAAGAAGACATTCAGGACATTTATGAGCAGAAGACTTGTAGACTCATTGCCACAAAGAGCTAAGGAAACAGTGGAGTGTGAAGGAGACTGCTGAATTGAAGTCTCAGTACCTTGTACAAGTGACAGTGCTCAGGGAAGATGATACTTAACTCTTACAGAGTTCAATGAATCTTCAAAGACAAATAGAACTGTTGCATAATTTCCACAGTACAGACTGAAAACTAGCACACCAATGGGTTTGGCAGTCTTCAGACTTTGTAATTCTTTTTGATTTTATTTTAATACAAGGAGGATGACCATTGGGTGACCGAGCACCGAAACAGATTGCCCACACTGGGTGTAGAGTTTCCCTCACTGGAGATATTCCAGAACCAGCTGGATGCAATCCTGTGCCACGTGCTCTAGGATGACCCTGCTTGATCAGGGGAGTTAGACTGGATGGCCCACAGCAGTGCCCTCCAACCTTACCCATTCTGTGATTCTCTGACCTGATCCAAATACACAAATTGCTTCCTTTGTTTAATATAAAACAATTCCTCATGGTGATACTGTATTTACAGAATTTCATCACGAGGCCTCTAGGAAAACTCTTATCTACAGATCCTGTGACTAATAAAATTCATACCATCCTAAACAAGTAGAGCTGTATTCTTTAAAATAACATGCATGAAGACTACTGTTCCTACATATAAAGGAGAAAAGGTTTAATTGCATATCAAATGCCATGATAAAATGAAGAGACCAAATGCCATGAACTAACCCATTTGTAGCAGCAGTGATGGAACCACCATTCTCTTTGCATTTACTATGCAGAACAAGGGAGTTTGCTGTACTGTGTGTACCAGGCCTTGCTAACTGGCACCAGGATATGCAAGACAGAAAGGAAAAAAGGGAGTGAGGAACCAGTCCCAGTAAAGCTTTAAAATTAATAGTTTTTTCTTCAGCTGTTAGAGGTGTGAATCTTACTAAAAGGATTTAAATTCTTAGGAGTACTTATATCAGAATACATATATGTAGCATCCAGTCAAGGGTGTTCTCAAACCAGCAGTCAAAAAGTGGCTGGGAACAAAATAAAGTAGTTCATTTCTCTGACTACTTCTTTGGTAGCTTTCTAGTTTCAAGTCTAGGTTATAGTTTTCGCTGATTAGCCTTTTAAATAAACAGACATTTTCCCAAACAGCCATATTACAATCTTCATTAAAGTCTTCTAGATGATAGGTACTAAATATATTTTTACGTTTTTAGGGTGTAAAGCAGCACATTTTAATTGTGTCTCAGTTACTTTACCAAAAGTATCTTCACCTAAATTATGCTGAATGATAAAAATTTTGTCTAGCTTCTTTTTGTGACTATACCCCAAAAATAGGAGTAATATGGTGCATACGACATTTCATGCTGACCATATTCAGATTACCTTTTAAAATAAACAGCTTGTGCATACTTGACATTTTTACTTCACAAGGCAAAACAGTTCTGCATACACAGAGTATTCCAAATATTGTGTGTCTGCACATAGGATCTGCATACTGAAACTTAATGGTGATTTGATGCTGCTGTGAGACTCACAACCATCTAATTCCCTAATTCTGTTTGCAATTCTTTAATGCCACATTAAATGTTTTAATGTTCCTCTAGTTATCTCCCCTCTCAGAAAGAGGAAACAATAAACCCTTATTAGTTAATGCACCATGTAATCCCTAGGAAGGATTTGCCTGGGACAGATAATCTTCACTTGTGTTGAAGTCTTATTTAGAATGGAGGGTCAACTTAATTACATAAGCAGGCCTAATTTTTATTCTGTAAAATACTAGATCGAATTTTTGT